>JAECMU010088072.1:0-11174 GCA_016106625.1 Dracogyra subfuscus
CTGTCAGTGGATTCATACTTTGGGTCACCAACTAAGGGCCCTGCCATGGGTTAATACGGCGCTGTCAGTGGGTTCATACTTTGGGTCACCAACTAAGGGCCCTGACATGGGTTAATACGGCGCTGTCAGTGGGTTTATACTTTGGATCAGTGGTATTTGACTGTTGACCACTGACCTGTGGTATTTGACTGTTGACCACTGACCTGTGGCATCGACCTCGGCTCTGATATTGTCTAACTTGGCTAAGCCAACCGGTGACCAATGACTATTTTTAAAATCTCGCCTGGCAAGAAGACATGTTTTTCCTTCTCTAAAAGTCCGCCATCTTTGAAAGCCTGAGGTTTTTTCTTTATATTTTCGTATTTGCTCTTCTTTATCTAATATGCAAAAATTCAAATATCATTACGAAGTAATTGTAGCTTGTAAATTATAGTTAGTATTAAATATAAATATTTGTGAAGATTTAGACATAAATGTTATTTAGTTTAGAAGTAATAATGGCTTATTTAATAGTTGGATTATACAGGTACTTATATCTAAGATGTATATAGGTGTAATAATTAAAGTATAATTATGGTACACTTTGTGGCAGCTTAATGGTTAATATTTAATAGTATTCATTTAGCGTGTTGGTAAGAAATAGAAAATGTATTTGTGTATATTATGTATGCTGTGTAACAGTTGTGATCCATGTTTTAGTGTTACATTATTTGTTTTACAGTTAGTTAATCAAAACGTTCAATATCTGTGTACCCTTACGCCACAACTAAAATCTAGTGTGTGTTCCTTTAGGTCACGACCTATGCAGTATATTCGCTGCTGGTGCTAATCATGTATTACGAAATGTGTATTTTCATTATATTGTGAATGCAGCTTAGTTTAGGTTGTTTATTAATGTTTAGCTTTATATACTGATAATATATTACAGTGGATTATGTATTATTATTTGATCAATAAATGTTTAAATATATGCTTGAAGTAGTGCTTATTCAATTAGTATATTTAATCGTGTATTTCTCTATTTTATCAAAGTATTCCTCTTTTTTATGAACAAACTGCAGAAATTATATTTTATAACGTAAGAGTATATTTGTAGAATTTTATTATATTTTATGCAGACGCATGTATCATCTTGTTTTATAGTGTTATTGTTTTATATATAGCTGCTTGACAATAATGATAAAGATGAATAAATGTTATTATCCAGACTCGACAATTTTCGTTTAAATGAATGAATGAATGAATGTTTAACGACACCCCAGCACGAAAAACAATTTTCGTTTAATTCGGCCAAAATCCAGCCTCCCCACACCCTCCTCCCTTCTACAGAAATGGGATCATGTACGACTATATAGAATACTATACGAGTTTTCGTTCGGTCAGATACGTTTAGGAAGTTCACTCGTTTCGTAAAAATGATATCTAGCGAAAATGACTGTGGTATTTTATTTATTACCCTCCTTTAAATCACGCAAATTATGAAAAATAAATCAATAAATCAATAAATTTTGCATTTCAAGACCGGATGTTGATTTGCATAACTAGCCGGTGCACGACTACGTACCGCCGCACTGAGAAATAGTTCGTTGTACTTCCGCTACTTCTCAATGACGTTTTCAGGGGAGTGATGTAGACGCACTTACCCATAAATTTCCATCGGGTTTCTTTTTTTTTAATTTAAAGAAAGCTGTAAGGTACATGCATAAATATATGTTTATTTTCATATTGGGTGAAAAATGTGTAAAACAAATGGATAATTCCATATTTTAACAAAACGCCCCCAAGAAACAAATGTTCCCGTTTACGCCACTGGTTTTGCTAATAATGATGAATTCACAAATCACAACTAACAATAACAATTTGTTGACCAAATATCGAACCAATAAGAGAATAACAAGTGTTTTTGCAGTTAAAAACGTGTAGCTAGCAAAAGTAGCTGAGTTCACGTGAAAACTAAAGTTATAACTTTAAGGTCGACGACAGTCACTTTTCGCGCCCTTCAACCCCTTGTTTTGGCTCTGTACACAATAAATATAGCATATCTTACCGTAATTTCACTTGAAATCCATATTTCGTAAAAGGTACAATTTTGTAATCACAGAATTTTCTTCAAAAACATTCAAGTGCTTCAGTAATGTTCGAAAAAAACAAAACATCAATAGGAATTTTGCATTGGAATTTGTCCTGCATTCTTAAAACGGAAACGTCATGTACCCAGTTTGTATTGTAAGGAGGTGCAAAGTGACGTCATTGTAATTCTGACGTCATTCAAATTCAAACTTTAGCTATATTATTACAATGAATCGCCACATTAAAATAAAAACTGGTTTACTAGCCTTGACCCCTGTTAGGTTAGTGGGTTTTTGGAGCAATATAACTAAAGTGCCGCTTTGTAATCAACCTCATTTTCCATATGTTATTTTCCTTACTAATATCTCAACTTCATTTTCAATATGTTATTTTCCTTACTAATATCTCAACTTCATTTTCCATATGTTATTTTCCTTACTAATATCTCAACTTCAATTTCCATATGTTATTTTCCTTACTAATATCTCAACTTCATTTTCTATATGTTATTTTCTTTACTAATATCTCAACTTCATTTTCCATATGCTATTTTCCTTACTAATATCTCAACTTCATTTTCCATATGTTATTTTCCTTACTAATATCTCAACTTCATTTTCTATATGTTATTTTCCTTATTAATATCTCAACTTCATTTTCCATAATATGCTATTTTCCTTACTAATATCTCAACTTCATTTTCCATATGTTATGTTCCTTATTAATATCTCAACTTCATTTTCTATATGTTATTTTCCTTATTAATATCTCAACTTCATTTTCCATAATATGCTATTTTCCTTACTAATATCTCAACTTCATTTTCCTTATTAATATCTCAACTTCATTTTCCATATGTTATTTTCCTTATTAACATCTCAACTTCATTTTCCATATGTTATTTTCCTTATTAACATCTCAACATCACTGTCAATCCTCAACTTTATCAGTTTTAACAAACAAACGAAATTATTTCAGTTTATTATAATACGACACACATGTACATTTTTTTATAAAGAGTCGTAATAAAGTGGCGAATTGTAATAATGTTGTTTATTATTATTATTTAATTATAATATACTCTAACTTAATCTTTGGGCCACAATATGTACCACCAGACCAAATTTGGTATATTTGTTTCGTTAGCTTGTCGATCCACAGACTTGGAAAATTACCTATACTAGCGGAAAAAAGTTCCTGTGCATTACTAAAAGTGGTGTGATTTTCGTATTTGTAATTAAATCAACACAATTATTTCACACATTATTTATTTGCCATTTACGCACAATACCAAATCCAGAAGAAAAAACGTCTGGCATTGTTGTTACCAATTTATGGGTCATAAAGAGGGGTGGCGTCGAAAGTGAGTTCACAATGTCAATACCGTGTATGGCCACTGTAAGCGTGCACACAGTCCTGACAACGACGTCTCATTGATGACACCAGACCTGAACAAGGTCACGACCCAGTTGGTTCAAGGTCAATGGCTGGTTTGGCAGGAGACGTAGGCGTATCTCCATTTCGTCCCATACGTCCTCAATGGGCGACAGGTCAGGCGAAACAGCGGACCAAGGCAGTGTGTTGATATTCTGCTGTCTCAGGAAGTCGGTCACTACACGTGCGACGTGAGGGCGAGCGTTGTCTTGCTGCAACATGATGGCGCCACGTTGACCATGAAGGAACGGGAGCACATGCGGTCTTATGATCTCATCTCTGCAGCGTACGGCAGTCAGATTTCCAGCCACTATCACCAGCTGCGTCCTCCCGTGTGATGTGATGCCTCCCCACACCATGACGCTCTCGTAGCCGAAACCTGCACGCTGCACGCTGCACACTGCAAGCGTCAGCGTAGCGTTCGTTAAGACGTCTGTAGACTCGATTTCGACCATCACTGCTGTCCAAATGGAATCTGGACTCATCGGTGAATAGCATACTTGACCAGTCGCGACGGGTGAATCGTAAGTGCCGTCTACTCCATGCTAGACGCTCATTTCGGTGACGGCGTTGCAGAATAGGACTATTTCTGGGCGTCGCGGCCTGATGTTGTGCTCCAATAAACGGTTGCGAACTGTTCTGGCACTGATTGGTCTCAACCCAGGGATGGTTCTGGCTGTCAAAGTTGCCGCCCGAAATCGATTCAGAAGATGTGTTACCCGAAAATGGTTGTCCTGTGCTTGTGACGTCACACGCGGGCGACCCGAACGTGGTCTGTCTCTGGTGTTGCCTTGCTGTTGGTAACGTCGCTACGAATTCTGTATCGTGTTACGATGCACGCCAAAACGTCTTGCGACCTCGTTATGCGCCATTCCAGTTTCGAGCATCCCGACCGCGCGTAAAAACTGTTTAAAATTAATCAGAGTTGTTTTTTTCTAGACAGTGGTTTAGGCCTCTACCGTTTTCCGTTGCAAAAATTAACAAGGACATGTGCACCTGTACCACGTGATCAGCAAATTTGGTTACGTGCGGCACACGAACAACACGTGCGATTGCCATATCGAGGATAAAGTTTTGAACATAATGGTTGGGCACATGTCTCCTGAACATGTTATTTTTTTACAACTTGCGATTATGATTTTATTCAACTTTTTACCATGCACAGGAACTTTTTTCCGCTAGTATATGTTGGTGTAAGCGCGTTATGTGCTGTTTTGTTATAAATTTCATTTTTCATATGCTTATTAACATCTCAAAATCACTGTCAATCCTCAACAGGACAAGAATTTCCTATTCCTACTTTTATCAAGTTTAACAAACAAATTATTTCAGTTTATATATATATAATATTATATACATTGGAAACATTCGATATCATCACGGTTTTCACAGTGGTTCATGAGTGCAAGTCATCACAGCGTTACTTACCGGCCTCGGTGGCGTCGTTGTTAGGTCATCGGTCTACAGGCTTGTAGGTACTGGGTTCGGATCCCAGTCGAGGCATGGGATTTTCAATCCAGATACCGACTCCAAACCCTGAGTGAGTGCCCCGCAAGGCTCAATGGGTAGGTGTAAACCACTTGCACCGACCTGTGATCCATAGCTGGTTCAACAAAGGCCATGGGTTGTGCTATCCTGTCTGTGGGAAACGCGGAAAAAAAAATATCCCTTGCTGCCATTCGGAAATAGTAGCCCATGAAGTGGCGACAGCGGGTTTCCTCTCAAACTTTGTGTGGTCCTAAACCATATAACCGTAAATAAAATGTGTTGAGTGCGTCGTTAAATAAAACATTTCTTTGTTTTTATTTCCCTTACTGACAATCAACAAATGCAACGGGCACCCTCTAACGGTATACATCAGAATTATACAAAGTTATCTAGTGGAGTCGTTATACATGAGTACACTTTACTTCATAAGGTCCTGATAAGTCCAAGCGATTGGCTATTTGAACATAGTTTACGATGACACAGTCTTTATAATATATTTGTATTAAGCATTCGGTGTTTGTGGCGCCACACGCAACCGGACATTATGTATTATGACACCACTACGTTGGGTGGGTGGGGGTGGGTGGTGATTTCGAATTGCCAATACATACGAGAAAGAGAACAGCTGTGTTACTGTCCGACAGTAAAGGCAGATATCTGTATAACGTCGTGAACATTGACTGATTGATTGAATGGATGTGCCCGCATCGGCCATACATATTTGACGCATGTTGATTGAATGGATGTTTAACGACACCCCAGCACAAATAATACATCGACTATTGGGTGTCACACAATGGTAAAAAATAAATAAATAAAAGGTTAGGTTAAAAACACAATGTATAGAGATGTGCGGTGGAACATGAAATTCAAAATGCCAAGTTAAAAACAGTGTAAAGAGCTGTACACAATAATACATATCACAGTTGTTATCAAGGTACAATTCATGTTAAAATCAAATATTACACAAAAGTAAATATAAATTTGGAATAAAATCCAGTTTCTTTAAAATGAATGAATGAATGAATGTTTAACGACACCCCAGCACGAAAAATACATCGGCTATTGGGTGTCAAACTATGGTAAATGCAACAACCAAAAATCAAGATTGATACAAAACACAGTGTAAAGGACTGTGCAATAAATACAAATACAAATATCACAGCATTTTACGGACACCAAATTTTATTAAAAATTTCGATTTGTGCTGTATTGGCCATTCTCAAAGAGAATGTTACACCCCTGCACCACGATGAGGTTACAGCACGCGCAGGGGAGTTTCTTTTAAAAAAAACTTTAGTACAAGTTCAGGGTGGAATCTAAAGGACTCCACCACATCCTTTGCTTTGAGTATATCCTTTCTAGTCTGGATCAGATGATTGCACTCCACCAAAATGTGGTGCACTGTCAGTGTACACTGACAATGCTCACACTGAGGTGGAGGATCCTTGTTCATAGTCCGGGATCCAAGGGCTTGAAATGTTGATGGACCTGGCTCCGCACAACATACTTTTGCTTTGCTATTTAATTGTTAGAACAGACCTTCAGGGTAAACAATTGGGTGGTCTGCTTTGCTGGAAACATTGCAAACAAAAAATATGACCATATGTTCATGTATACTGTTTTTTGCTGAATCACGGGCTCTATTAAATCGGGGCATTTGAGATGTCATCAATTGTTTTAGCAATTAATCATCTATAGTTTTAAATACTTTTCCTGTTGAACACGCAGAAGTACAGACAGCAACCAGCTATGAAAATTGAAGTGTAGTCATATTATATTTTTCTTTTACTTTCGTAATTAATGTTGTTACACATGAACCTAAATTGGCCAATAGTACACTATCTGTATGTACCGATACATTAAAACAACTGTAGTTTTAGTATTTTATAACTATCAAACCCTAAACATATGGAAAAGTGTCATATGTATATGCCTGTTAATATTTACATGCTAGTGAGTAGTGTCAGTGAAACTGTAAAATTACACGTCGATCATTGTATGGAAGCATATAAGAACTGTAAAAATTTAAACCGTAATATAGAAGGCAGTAAAGAAAATAACATCAAAACACTATTAATGCGCAGCATATAATTTCAGTGTTTTATTTAAATAAATAGTATATGGTTATTTAGATTTTAAAATATGAATGATAATAAAAATCATCAACGCTATGGAAAAACAAGGTGGTATTTAAACATTTTGTAGCAATCTGTAGACTACTAAATTTAAAGGAATAACTGATGAAACGGTTCCTTTTTTATCAGTTGCTTTATAAGATACATTCAACTGTACGAATGTCAGCTATTTGTTTAATTGGTATGATGTCATCATGCTTCTATACTTAATAACGTGAATCAATAGAGTTGCCATTTCTTATTCAGTGTGCCGCTACCGGCCAATTCTCGGGATCTCTGTTGACCTTCTTAGTCCATTTGCGAATTTAGAAAGTATTTTAAATTAATTAATAATAATATATTTGCCAATTAGTTTTAAAATTAGTGCTAAAACCATAAACCGGTATACCGCGATATTTCAACTTGATACAAATCTCAGTACAGTTTTGCATATCGAGATCTGTATACGTTGTTGTTTCCAAGTTGTAATACGTTTTACCAGAATTAAGCTGATACCTTTGAATAAGCCTCTCATTTTCTAGTGAATTGAAGAAAATGGTATCTTTCCCAATAAAAATAAGTAACTATATATCACAATACAGTTTTGACCATTCTGTGGCGCCTTATTGAATATATAGTAATACAATCATTAAGAATCATTAAGAATCCAACAAAGTTCCATGCCACTGTGTATTGTTATTATATTTAATTATTCTCATAAATGAATGAATGAATGAATGAATGAATGAATGTTTAACGACACCCCAGCACGAAAAATACATCGGCTATTGGGTGTCAAACTATGTTAATGTGGTAAACATTAAAGCACAGAAATATAAAAATTCAAGAGCTAGACAAAATACAGTGTAAAGGACTGTGCAAAAAATACAAATACAAATATCACAGATTTTTATGGACACCGAGTTTTACTAAAAAATTCAATTTGTGCTGTATTGGCCATTCTCAAAGAGAATGTTACACCCCTGCACCACGATGAGGTTACAGCACGCGCAGGGGTCTCATAAATGTGTACGAGAGAAAACAAAATCTGCAAGTTTGTACTATGCCCTATAGAAGTAATTTGGTGTGTTATGATAATCTGGCTTGAATTATATAATATAAACGTTTTGCCGTTGTGCAACGGTTCAAGTGCAGACGACTGTGTTTCGCTGGTTGGAGATAATAAATATAAGACTGTGGCGGACATTTCTTATCATGGCTGGAAGTGACGAGTGGCGGTTTGCAGATGAAAATGAGTTACATAATGGCTTACCTGAAGAGCGAAGAGCGAAGAGCGACCATGCGTGTGAGCAAGGTGGCTGACATTTTGTTTTTGTACGTGCGGTACGTGCGAACCATGATCCGTGGAGCACCTGTCTGATGGCTTGTTATTGGTGAAATGATTTGATTGGCCCGTGAGTGAACTCTCGCGATAAAATACACGGATGTTGCACGATATTCTTCAGATGAATGCATTCTTTTGCACACGAATATAATGTCTATATAAGCTGAAAGTCAATGTTCAAGCTTCAGAGCTCGAGGTCAGAGTTTCTCCAGTCGCATCCAGTGTTACAGACTGATCGAGGTTTCAACGGAGCAGCAACCCATCTGACGATGATCAGCAGCCCTTAACAGTCGTGGAGTGAAACGTTTCCATGATGGACTGAGTATCCGGAGTTGATACAAACTTTTATTTGGTAATTATATAATTTAAATGCCAGAACTTGTGGGGAAATATATATATTTTAAATAAGATAATTTTTGTATATAAAGAAATTTAAACACTTGTTACTTGTTATGTGTTTTTGTCAATAACGTGTGTGCTCATTTAACTAGCTATTTGGTCAGTCTATTGGTTAAGCAATTAGTTTATTGCAGTTAATAGTGTGATATTAAATATCACGCCGTCTATTTCTAATAATTGGTTAATTGCATGTGATAACGAGGACACATGGCAATTGTTTAGTGCTTTGATATGGGGTTGATTGCATGTGATAACGAGGACACATGGCAATTGTTTAGTACCTTGGTACGGGGTAAAGGGAATTTATCCATCTTGGTACACGTTACTTCTGTGGTCGGTTAAGGTTTTTACACCAAATTATTAGGTATGGTAGGCCGGGAAGGTGACAGGTGTATCACAGTTCAGTAGAAAATATGGAAATCAATAAAATAAAGTGTGCCTCTCAAGAAAAACGGTAAATCTTTGGTATCAAATTAACACATTATGTTTCGATTATGGGTTTAAGTATTGTTCTTGTTTTCGGTTACTGCACTTCTTTTAATTCAAAAAGGTAGATTGTCTACCTTTACTCATAGTAACAGAATTGAATGGCTTCTGTTTTAACATACTGATGGTTTGTTTGTTTTAAACATATTTTATTGTATATAATACACAAAAGGATTGGGGATAAGTTCTTCAACTTACGAGACCCTCTCCTAAAGGTTGATACAACTCCACATCATTTTATTGTGTAGAAGCTGCATCCCAGCTATTAGTAATGCTTCACAATATTATTGTAGTACCATCTGTTATTATTCCAAAATATAGGAATTTAGAAGTATTATTTGAAATATGGAAACTGGTACAGCGAAGTTTATTTACTGCATAGTTAATTATTCACTGCTGTCTAACGCATTTTTTAGGTCACCAGTGCAAAGACAAGCAATCACACATTTCACATTAGCCTTTGTTCATGTACAGCTTCGCAGATCTTAGCTTATATCTTACATTGACAGTACTTGGAACATTTTGCAGTGATTAGACTGGTTCAGCATCACTATTGCACATCTCATTAAAATACAGTCTCGGCAATAGAATGCAAAGCAAATTTCCCTTGGTGATAAAATAATACATCAATGTTGTCATCAGTCATCTCGTCCATACAGACACTTGAACAGTTGTCTTTTTAGCCAAGAAATATTTCAACAAACAAGATTACGGGTACATTGTCAGTGTTTTCAACATTCTTTCCTCACGTGTAAAAACAGGTCATAGGATCACACCTAGTTATGATGTACCGAGAAGACATGGCAACCATGTTATACTGTGCTTCATTCTGCCATAGCTACTGTCTGGTTATGGTCAATATTGTAGACATAGCATTCACAGTTCGCATAATAGTATGACTATTATAACCATCATATTGGAGTATATAATTATTTGAATCACTGTTGAGCTGGTGTTGGCGATGACTCTAAGCTGGCTTGACGTAGGAGTATCTTAACACAATCGGCAGAATGCATGCTTGTGATGATTTGGTTGTATGTTTGGTGCCAGTCAGTGGACCCATTCTCTGCTTGGGTTTCCCGTAATAATCAGTGGCATACGACTGGTATATCAAACACCATGGTTAGTGTTGTCTTGTCTATGGGAAGTGCATATTATGAAATATCCTTTGCTGCTAAAGGAAAGTACAGCGGGTTTCAATCGGGATTAAAATCATGTCAGAATTATTAAATATTTGACATTAGCCGAAAATTAATAAATCAATGTGTTCCAATGATGTCGTTAAATCAAACAAAGTATAAGTGACCTTGCTAGCAGCTCGATGTTTAGACACGAGTACCAGCTATCTTTGCAGGAAGAGAGAGAGAGTCTGCATTGTAGAAAGGCCAGCCACTGGTGCAATTGGCCGTCGTCTGCCTGTACTGATCCTGGTTACATCTTCCTCCTAGGGCATCTCCTCTTAGGTTGTGAACTATCTCTGTAAACTAAACAAATACTGTGGCGGTGGATTCAGTTTGAATATCTTATAAAACGAGTATTAACCTTCCTAAGGCCAAATTGTAACTGGACTTTCTTGAAATATACAATCAAACTGAATGCATTACAAATACCAAGTTTAATTTACTCAAAGAAATACATTCCTCACTTGTATTTTCCTTTTGGTTTATGGTTTGATGCCTGTACTCCTGGTAGTGTAAACTAATCTATGTACAGGCAATGTTTTAATTGTGGGCACATAATGCATAAACATGTATACTGATTTGGGATTAATTTGATAATTTGAGGATGTCATAGGCATATGGGTTCCTATTTGTGTAGGGGGGGGGGGGGGGGGG
>JAECMU010088091.1:0-16072 GCA_016106625.1 Dracogyra subfuscus
ATAAATCTAACATGTTTAAAATCTCCTATCAAAATGAACAAGCAAATTCGCAATGCAACAGAAATTTTTCATATTATGGCTTCAGTTTACTGGATTGTTACAAACATTTTCATTGGTCGGTTGATAACAAAGACAGCCAATGACAACACTCCTTAGTAATTACAGTTAACTCCAATATAGCAGCTGCAATTTAACTCGGGATTTAAAAATATAGAAAATTAAAAATATATTCAGAAATGGTTGCATCCCAAAAAAATAATGATAGCGAATTGGAAAAAAATTCGGATACTAGTATTTGGCATTAATTCCGGAATTCCGGGTATGGGTTAAAAAATCCGGATTTTTCCGAAAAATCCGGAAAGTTGGTCGCCCTGTATTATTATCAGGCGTGAGTGCATGGAATTTAGCATGGGAGGGAGTCTAGACGGTTTCAACACTATAGTGCTTGGTTCGAAAACTTTTTGTTCGTTAAAGGTTTGCAAATTATTTTCACTCATTCGCAAAGTGGTCATTCGATTTAATGTACAGCGTAAAAAAAACAAAAAACCCTTCCAAAAAACAATGTACATTTTTGCTGTGAATATAGCCAGCTCTCGGTAGCGGAGGCTATAGACACGGCCTTTGTGTATATATATATATAGTCACATCATATATAAACACCATCTAGTTCAGAGTATTTTTTTAAATGTAGCAATTCCTATCCCAAGTCAGCTGTTGTGGCATATTTTTGCATAAAATACATTTGACAAGATGAAAAATGAAGGTGTTTGTGATCCAGATGTTGAGAGTTTTTCTCATATGACTAATGATAAATTTATTTAAATGTATGGATGCAAAGACCTAACTAGTCGGGATTGTCAACATTTAATATGTTTCTGTTTCTAAAATAAATTAATGTATAAGCTTATTACCATTAAGTACATGTTTTTATTAATTTATAATAACTTATTTTTATTGTTAGTTTTTCTGTTTACCCTCCGTTGCAGAGGATGGTAAAGCGTTCTCGTTACACGAGCTTGGTAAATTGTTTTGACACTGTAGTTATTTGGGGGATGTCCGTCATGTGACTCAAAATAATACATCACTCCTCTACTCCCCAAATAGCTGTTATTTTTCTCTGTATTATGGTACATTAAAGTACTTTTAAGTACAAACTCAATGGACATATTGTCATATAATACTTTGTTGTGTCAATAATTAGGTAAGCCATCCATGATTGAGCACCTTTAAATTTTATTAATAATATCTATAACGGAAAAGTAACTGAACCTTGAGCAGTTTGTTCTAAGCATATTCATTGTAGTTTATGTACATGTATGTAGTGGCATTTTTGGCGGTTGGCTCTGTTTAAAAAAAATGGCCAACCAATTGACATTAGGCAATTTTTTTAAATTTTATTTCAACAATGATTACGTTCACCCAATGCATGAAACTTCATTATTATTATTATATTGGTCATGCTTAAACTTTATTATTAACAGTTTCAAGTCATAAAACTTCTTTTGTGAAACCGATACTCAAGCCAGTTGTGTCAGCTGTGGAAGAATTCATTATATATGATGAGAATCTGTTTGATGCAAGTGACTGTTTTTGATGTGCCGCAGATTATGGGGGTGGGTATTGGTTTGAAAGATACTTTATACGCAACTATTTTTGCGGCTAAGATAATTAGCGATCGGGTTTTTATTTTACATATATAACCCCAACAATGTACATGTGTATGATGTAAATTAACCAACAGACAACCCTTGTAGATCGTTGAAAATTAAAAATGATATTATTAGTAGTATTGTTTAGAGGTTCAGTGATCTAATTAGGATTTTGACAGGGCAGGACGCGAATTTAATTGTTGGGCATTTTTTATCACGAAAGTCATATTTTTAAGGAAAGTGACCTTTTGATATTCATACATTTTTCTAAAAAAACACACAAAAAAGTGTTTTTTTTTTTTTAATTCCCATTTCTTTCTTTCTAATTGCTAAACATTTGGGGGAAGCCAAAGACCACAAAATTATTATTCTTAAATTTGGATATTTTTAATGAAAAAATACATTACTGTACTATATAATGCACTAAATATATACACAATTAAGTCATACTTAGTAATTACAAAATGTAGGATCACATAAAAAAATCCTAATAGTATTTTTGTCTATTGTGTGTAGTATTTATGCCATTTAATACTATCCACAAAATTAAAATAAGTATAAATGAAATAATAAAAACTATCTATAAATGAAAAAAGGGACACAATTATTAGAAATACAAAGAAATACATACATGTAAATAGAAACAAAGGTACAAACAAATAAATATATCGGCATATGGATATATTTGCAACTACATTTAATTTCTGACACTTTAAAAATGCTTTTATTAAAGATCAAGGTCTAGATGAATTTCATTTGTATGCTTTTGCATACCAATGAATGAGTTCTTAACGACACACAAATATATATATCGACTGTTGAGTGTCTATCAATAGTAAATATTTAAAATAATTGATGGCGACATCAATATAAACAAATTCTAAAATTATTTTAGTTAAAAACACAGTGTAAAAAGCAGTCTTGTATGTTTGATTGGTGCCATATTATAAGGATAATTAATATTGCATTTATAATGACAGGTTATATCATGTACATAATATGTGTCTTCCAATGGCCACCTAAGATCATAAAATAAATAATTATCAAACAAATATTTTCAAAACATATTAGTAATCAATGGTCTACTGTCAACTGCAGCTAGTGCCCTTCAATTTATTGCTAGCTAGAACACTGGGGGTTGTTGTTTTTTAAATTCATTTCTTTGTTCTTTTTCTTTTTGCCAATGCAGGCACATATGAATGAATATTAGCATGAGGTGTGTGTGTCTAGACACAAAAAGTAAAGTTTGTTTTATTTAATGACATTGATTTTTATCTTATCATCGGCTGTTGGACATCAAACATATGGTCATTCTGAAACTGTTTTTTTTTAAAGGAAACTCTGTGGCCACATACATGTAGGCTACTCTTTTACAGCAGGCAACAAGTGATAGTTTTTGCGGTTTTAACAGGCAGGATAGCACAAACCATGGCCTTTGTTGTACCAGTTATGGATCACTGAGCCTTGCGAAGCACTCACTCAGGGTTTGGAGTCGGTTTGGTATCTCGATTAAAAATCCCATGCCTTGACTGGGATCTGAACCCAGTACCTACCAGTCTGTAGACCGATGGCCTAACCACTACGTTTTGGTCATTCATTCATTCATTTATTTATTCACATGCTTCCATACCACGTATGTTTCAAGCATATCTGTCCCGGGGTCAAGTTCTGGATAGCCAGAGGTCTACTCCAGGACAAAATTTAACGCAACAATTTTGAATAAAAAATATATATAGGGGGACAAATTTAACTATATTTAAAGAAAAATTTTGAAGGTGTAGACCAAACATTTATTTAAAAACTATTATTATGACCAAAATGTTCCTAGACTAATAAATGTTCACCCTTTTAAATGGGCATTCTAAATTAAAATAATACAACAAACTCTAAGCCCTATCTGGAACGAGGTTGGAGGTGGTTGATTGAAAGTTGTCACAAGAGGTTGATATTAAAATATATTACTAACAGTAATTTACCTTTATGGGGAGGTACCAGGTCCATTTGTAGCTTCAGCGTGACCGGGGGGGGACCAGGGAGAATGAGGGACGGGGGAAGGCCCCCAGACAATCCTATCTCTCCCTAAATCCAAATCTGGGGGAAAATACCTCTTATATGGGGAATAGTTTTCATCTGTATATGTTTAGATATCTTTACCGGTAGATGGAATGGTGTGATATGCCAATATTCAGGGCATAAAATTTCAAATTTTTTGACAACCGATATGTCATTTGTGTGGTTTTAGTGTCTACATGAATGATTATTTTTACCAGTAGTGTACATACAAACGAAAATGTTAATGGGCCACGGTAATCAAACGATAAAGTAATATCATAAATATGAACAATTTTTGTAAGTGTAGCTGTTCTCCCTTTCCCACCCACCCACCCCAAAAGAAAAAGAAAAAAGAAGAAGAAAAAGGTAAGTAAATAATAATAAAACAATTCCATGCTAGGACCAACTTGAAAGCTGTCATTTACATTTCAGCACACTACTCCATCGGTTGCAGGGGCCGCACATTGTTAAAAATAGTGGTCGGCTTGAGGTTGCTAAATTCTCTTTTTAAATTCACCTGTGAAGGACATTTAAAACAAATATAACACAAAGAACAAAAACAGTGATACAGCCATGGCCTGTGTCGCACCTGGGTTCTTTTACAAGGGAGTACTTGTTGGCACCAAACAATAGTCTGAATAAAAAGATATATAATAGACAGGGATTTCCCGCAATCGGAACACCTCGCTATGCTAGAAATGTACTAGGAGTTCCGAATGGGATTTCTCGGAAGCATTGAGTTTAAAGTTCCGGGTCTAAACGGAAAGTACAGAAACTATGCAAATCCTATATAGATCCATTTGATGCTGCAGACCACTCTTTCAACATTCTGTTTCGGCATGTAATTTAGCAAGGGTTGTGTTTGTTTTCATTACAATACATGTCAAGTTTCAAAATTAATGCATATAACCTATTACCACGTAACCACACAGATGCCAAAAATCAGTTATTAAAGATTAATAGACGAAAATATTATGCATTTCACTGTGACTTAAAAGTATATGGATGGAAGTAGAGGCAGTTATCTATTGGCAATGTAGTAAGAAACTTGCCCAGTGACGACGTCATTGTGATAATAAAAATATGGCACGCATCTATAGTCCGTCCAGTCATAATTATAATTTAAACAAAATAATTTCAATTTGGTATGACAATTGGTAATTAGTTTTTTTAAATACCCTTTTCATGTGCAATTGAAATCTCTCTGATATGTCTATTTTGTTGAGTGGGGGTGGGGGAACGTTTACTATGGCTGAAACAGTCCCTTTAATTTCCGAACAGCATATGATTGTGTGCATGTAGCTAAATGATCAAAGGGAACGTGTAACTCTGTTACTAAACGTTTTGGAGACTTCTAAAGACCGCGCCGACTTTGTATTACCCGATGCCGACTTTGTATCGCATGCGATTTTAATTTCAAACGAATACATTGTATATTTCTCACACAGGCAAAGTAGGCTTATTTTCTCCCCCAAAACTTTTTTTTTTTTTGGACGAATGATTACAGCTTTTGCACGAACAATCTGTCGTTTATGTTGATATTGGTTTTGCATAACCGACAGACGAATGACAAGATCATTTGTGCCACATTTTATGCCCTGATATTGCAATATGTTAGGAGCTCCTAGATAACCTAAGATTACCAAGATTGGAATTCTAATTAAGCAGTGATAACAGCTCCTGAATTTCATAGCATATTGCATGAGAAAATGGTCAGGTATGTACTATTACATTTGTATTTCACATTTATGAACAGATGAACTTTGTGGTGAAACCAGTGCTCTAACACACTGACCATAGCAAACTGTAGACAGTGACTAAACTTAAGTTATGTTTTTTGTTGAATAGTTTTCACTGCAAGAGTTATCTGCAGTTTGCAGTGCGTATGTTATAGCTAACATTTAAGCACAAACAAATAATACATATTACTGGATATTGATTGTAATTTATTTATTTAAAAGTAACATCCAAGTCTTCGAGAATTAAAAAAAATTCACTAACCATGGGATTGGTGAATTTTAAAATCCATTATCCATGACTGAATATTCATTAGTCCTACTTCTATACATGTATGTATATCAGAGGTACTAGACATTTTTTTTAATCACTTCCCATACTGACCAGTGGATAAAACATTTACTGGTCATCAGCCCTCAAAATACGGCTGCAGGTAGGAGTTTTAGCCACATATGATACTATTGTCGTCTATAGGATTTGATTTGGTAGTATACACCCTAAATGACTTTTATCAAATGCAGCATAACAGTTTTATGAATTTCCAAATGTTTTTTGGGTTGGTTTATTTTTGTATTTGTGTGGTTTTCTTTTTAAATTATATTTAAACATTACATAATTAAATTTTCAAGACTTGCAAGAAATTATATGATGAATTAATACAAATTTAAACTTATACCTATATATATATATATATATTTATCATATACTATTTATCAGTGAATACAATTTAGCAGGTGAATTTTTTATCATGACCCAGCCCTTGAAATTCAGACAAGTTTGCTACGGCGATAATTTTAAAGAAAAGGTTAATGCTGTCACAATTCTTCACATATGATGCACTGATGTAATAATATGCTAAAATATAACATCTCAACTTTACTTTCATAAGCTTCTATATTGAAATAAACCAATATATATATATATATTAATTGAGGAACCTGAGTTACACACGACAAATTTATGCTTTTTTCTGGGATCTTTAATTGGACAGAGTTCGGAGAGAAATGCCTACAGACTTTTCACCACTCACAGATTTACGACGGCAATGAAATGCTGTCACAAATCAACACCACAGATATAAATACTACCACCCCTGACACTACAAGTGAACCAAATAATATTGGGGGTCAAACTGCTCTGTTCTAAGATGACGGGTAGCATCTATGCATGACTTCCCTAGTTCTGCACAAAATTAGAGTACTTTTTTTTACAGGTACCCCATACACGTTTCAAACACAAGGCTACTTGACACATTGGTAGTAGATGAAATAAAATTGGACAATCTCAAACCCTGGTTAAACCTAATATAGTGTACACCTCAAAAGGCATATATATTGCACACAGTTTTGTACAAATGCATTATGTTATATTAAACAACAAAATGTTTTAAAATAAAACTCCTGAAGATATTTACTTTCAGTTGGGTGGTGTACCCAGGTATATATGTAGAGACAACAAAGATAGTCAGAGTACCTCTACCCTTTAAAGAATTCCATTAAAACACATGCACTAGATTATGAAAACAGGCACATCAAAGGAAAATCAGTATTAAAATAATGCACTGTTTAGGAAGGAAACACCAACATGACTGTACCTGTATGAAGTAATGACTTAATTTCCTGAACATTAGTGTTGGGAGGAAATCCTGTATGCTGGGTGTGGGTGTCTTCAAGTTACCAGGTGTTGGAATTTCAAAATGAATCATAAAAACCATTGCCAGCCACCAATATTCCTGACTATATTTTATTCATAGTCTAGTGTAGTTGGAGGTTTTAATAGTTGCAATATCTGGAATTATTATGCATCTTTCACACATTTATTTCTGATTAATTACTGAAAAAAGTTATTTTTAAATGACAAAATTATCAGAACATTTATTTTCTTGCATTATTTTCTAATCCAGATGAATACAATATGTATATTGGATGTATTCCTACAATCTGTAATCGAGCATTTTATTAAGGTAGTAACATTAGGTAATACAGATTTAACAATAAAATAAAGTACCAACTTAATCCAAGGCAGATAATCAAATCTGATAAAAATTGGTTCTGAATCTAGTATAAACTGAAATGCACTTCAACTAAGTGATTATTAAGAAAACAAATTGATCTGGAGATCTAAATGTATGTTTAACAACCTCATTGTAATGTATAAATAAGAACAGAAGGCAAAATAGTGACAACAAATTTAATTATGTTTTTGGTAAAGTTTTTCTTCAAATTTACTTTACTTTTTGCATAAAACTAAAAAATAGTCTAAAATATACCTTAGCACCCTATAAATATCTCAAAGAGACAATAAAAATCAAGTTCTTTACAAATTTGAGTTTTTAGAATTTCATACATGAACAATTAACTAGGTTAATGGAAACAAAAAACATTACACCCACTATTGACACATGCTATTTTTAATATAAAAATCAATTTCTATTAAAATCTTATTTCAGATTGCCTATATATAATACCATATTTAAGAGCACTTGTATATGACAAGTCAAATACCATGTAAAAAGAAATTATTGAAATCTTTACAGTATGAATTTTTGGCCCATACTAACTTTTCCTCGGTGCGAACTGTGATTCAAACTCCATTTAGAGTCATGTACAGAGATTATTGTCAAGGTCAAGGTCATTGTGAACTTGCATGGTCGAGTGATGGCTAATTAATCAACCAGTATAATTTAATTAAATAAAATGACAAAAACGTAATATTTTTTATTATGCACTAAATATGTGCTATAACTACCAAATAAAATCCTATAGACGACAATAGTAACGTATGTAGCTAAAACTCCTACCTGCAGCGTATCAATCAACATAAACGCCACAGATATAAATACTACCGCCCCTCATACTTCAAGTGAACCAGAGAAAATTGAGGGGGGGGGGGGGTCAAGCTGCTTGGTTCTGAGATAATGGGTAGCGTCTATGACTACCCTAGTTCCGCACAAAATTTGAGTACTTTTTTTTACAGGTACCCCATACATGTTTCAAGCACAAGGCTACTTGACACATTAGTACTAGATGAAATAAAATTCCATCTTTTTTTTACAACCAACACACTCACATTTATAACCAATCACAGGACTTGTGGTGTTCGCTTCTCTATCAAAAGTTGGGTGCACCTTGAACTGACCCAGCCGGAAGTTATTTGCTTTAGTACTACCTATAGACCTCAAAAAGTAATAGTTAAACCAGTTGTATACAAATACTTTGGAATTTTGCATTTTGACTTTTTTTGTATTTTCAGTGCAAATCCAAATTTACTTTTCCATGGCCAGTAAAGTATAATATTTTAGTCGCCAGCCACTTATATTTAGTATCTATCTATTTTGTAATTAAATCGATTCATCTGCCATTTTACGGCACATTACTAATACCGTAATTGTTATTAGGAATACATTCGAATGAACTCGTGAAGAGGTGATTCCTAGTTGTTAAATAGTAATTACAAGTTACTGTTTGTGCCACTAAAACAGTAAACAACTATTAACTATCCTTAGCAAATTCCGAACCCAATAATTGTATTAAACAAAGTATACGTGAATTACTATTTTAATGGCACTGCTAAGATAAGCATTTAAATTGCAGTACTCATTAAAAGTTAAATAAAAGCATTGTGATAATATCTACCAGGCTTCAATGTGTTACTAGTAGTTACCAATTGGCTACCTTGCTTTTGGTTTAAATAATATTTATTTTTGTTGCATACTGCATGCCTTGTCAATCCATAAATACTGTTTCGTAAATAGTTGTGTCTTTAAATTTAAGTCTAGTCATGAAATTAGAAACAAGTTTTCAGCCTCCACGGGTGAACCTGACTTCTGACGTGATTAAAACAACATTCATGACAGTACTGGAGAAGTCGTTATCATGGATCGACCCATTATCACGATAAGCACGAGACGATTATCGCAGGGAGACCAATGTTCCAGAATTTTCAGAAAAATCCAGGAATTGTTAACCCATATCCAGAATTCTGGAATTAATGCCAAATATCCTTAAATTTGTTTCCAAATTTGCTATCAGTATTTTTTTGGGAAGCAACCATTTCTTTTATATTTTAAAGTTTCTATATTTTTGTATCCCGAGTTGATTAAACAGAGTTTATCATTCTGCATTCTCTATTGCAACCTGAACTTGGTATTATCGACTGTTTCATGCTATTATACTAAGACGTTTGTCTGTTGGCTGTATTTGTCAACAGCCGACCAATGAAAATGTTTTTGACAATAGAGTAAACTGAAGCCATGTATGAAATTTGTCTTACTTGTTATGTAGTTTATGTATTAATGTATTAATTTTAAAGATATTTCAAATATCATATATTAATTGCTATGGGACAAACATCGGGTCCATGGCGATGCATGTGTGTAAAAACCTGAAGATAGAACACTTGCGATCATATGCTTTCACGTGCAACATTTCACTAAATACTATTTGGCTACCAGTAATGTGTGACACATTCCTGACATTAATATTAATGCCTACTGATCTTGTAAGTTAAACAATATTTTTTTTTAATGTTTACACACCATTTTGATTTTTGATGTTTGGTCTGTGTTTGTGTGTATGTAATGTTGTTAATTGCTGTATTAGATTATGTATAGTAACATTATTTACACTGATTAATATATTTATCATGTTTTGTAAACTAGACAAACCATAAAGTAGGGCTATGCTTAAAAAGGAAGTAGAAACATTCTGCCACTTATGTGGATTGATCTATACTTCTATTATTGAATATATAACATTCCAATAAATAATTAAAATGTTTATTGTTATGTATCTCTTTGGTTATTAAAAATAAACATACAAAGAAATTCCGGAAAAATATTTCCATTAGGTTGGCCGCCCTGACGATTGGAGCACAGCATGGCACATATACATGTTAACATTTAAAATAATTAACGTTTGGGTTTCAAACAGACAAGTAAAAACATGCATGTACAGTGGCTCAATGATCTAATTTTAATACATAAATAAAACCTGACTCTAAATGGGACAGGACTGACTTGGTCCAAAACTGAACTGGGGTCAAATTATTTCCAAATGCTTGATTGTCAGGTTAAGGGAGATAACATCATAACAAAGTATTACCTCCCCCTTACTCTTGAATACTGGAAAATCGTTATTCATAGTCCAATTAACATGTTTAAAACAAACAAACAGTAAATAAAAAAATTCATGCTTACAAAATTGTCATTTAACAGGAGATTTTTTTTCCTGCACAGGATTGAGGGAGGTTAATTTGATCAAATACCGGGACATGTTGACTCCCGCAAAATCCACTATTCTATCTATATAATGCATATGTTATGATGTATCCATTGTTTTTCTTCTTGTAAATAATTTAGTGCTTTCATCTCTCCTTTTATGCACCCTTTGTCTTTCAGTCACCTAGTTCTTCATGCTAACCTGCTTTGTAACATAACATAGTAATAATAATAATGTAAAATAAACTGACATTGGAAATATTTTGCGTCAACATTGACGAACATGGATATTATTTAGGAGTATTTTAGGTAAATATTGCGTCAAATACACAGGATTCCTGCATCATGTGGAACCCTGCATGTTGACTCCCGCAAAATCCAGGAAAGTTGACAAATATGTTAAATATTTTGATTTCGAAACCTGTAACTGATACGAGTGATATACCCTAAATTACTTTATAAAATATTGATATATTTTAATGATTTTCATTTTGATAGCAACCTTATATCTTTAAAGTCGCATGTTGTCTTGTTTTTATGTAAGTAATTATTTGGTAAGTAATTACCTCGGGTCATATGCACTCATTCACCGGTATATACTAATAATGGGGAGGGCTAAAAGAAGTAAGGGCTGTGAAAATTTAATAACTTCTTACTTAAAATTAAAACATATGTTAAATGTCAATATGCAATTCATGTATACAACATAGAAAAACTAGTTCAAATTCCAAATGAAAATATCCAGTTTGAAATTAACGATCAACTTTTTTTAGAAGTTCTATTAATTATTAATGGAAATTAGGGGGAAAACTCTCATATTCCTCATTTATGAAAAAAAATAAGAAAATATATTAGAAACTAAATTTTTTTGAGGAAATAAAAATACTCTTAAGAAGATGAAAATAATATAACTTCAGATTTATTAGAAGCAAAACGTAATGAATTAATAGAAATGCGTAGGAATAAATTAAAAGGTAATTTCATTAGATCTAGGGCAAAATGGATAGAAGAAGGGGAGAAACCCACTAAATATTTTTGTAGTTTGAAATCCAGGAATTATCACAGTAAACTTATTTTCAGAATAGAACTTGACGATGGCAGCATAGTTACTGAAGAAAATAAAATTTCAGAGGAAACTAAATTGTTTAAAGAAAAGTTGTATTCAAAAAGCGCCCCTTCAGCAAATGAAAATAACACAACTATTAACATTACCGCATGTCTAATAAATTAACAGATGCAAAAGAATTAGAAGGCGAAATAACCTACAACAAATCATTAGAATTTCTTAAAAATATGAAAAATGATAAAAGTCCTGGCTCAGATAATTTTACGGCAGAATTCTCTAATTTTTGGGGGATAAATTTAGATCATTTTACAATTAATTAGGTCTATTACCTATAGCTGTAGTATAAAAGAAATGTCTAGTACACTAAAATTAGGAATCATTACCTCTGTATAACAAACGCCAATAAACCAAAGCAGTTTTTGAAACATTGGTGTGTCCCTATTACTTTGCTGCTAAATGTATATATAAAATTGCGAATAGATTGAAAAAAGTATTACATAAAATTATAGCAAACGATCAAAGTGGTTTTTATTAAAGGCAGGTTTATAGGTGAAAATATACAATTAATTTATGATGTAATGCAATATAATGAATAAAATAAAATACTAGGGATGTTAGTATTAGTGGATTTTGAAAAGCTTTTTATTCAATCTCCTGGCATTTTATATTGAACAATCTTTAGATATCTTTAACTTTAAATCTTCAATAAAAAATTGGATACATTTTTTTCATAATAATTCAGTGTCCAGAATACTACAAAATGGATTTTTATAACAGAGTTTTAATCTAGAAAGAGGATATAGACACGGTGATCCGCTATCCCCTTATAGCTTCATAATATGCTCTGAAATATTAGCAGTACTAATTAGAAACTCTAAAGACGTTATAGATATAGATGGGGAAAGTTATATTATATCTCAATATGCAGATAATACAACCTTTACTTTAGATGGATCACCTGAATCCCTGGACAATACATTAACAATATTAGATACATATGCAGATGTTTTTGGCTTGAAAATAATCTACTTAAATTATATGGATAGTTAGTAAAAATATTTCAAGAGAGGTTTTCCATCCAACAAAGTGGAAGTTACAATGGCGACAAGAACACTTTATTTGGTGTAAAATGTTCGCTTAACTTGGATGAAACAATTTTGCAAAATATTTAACCAAAAGTACTTTAAATGAAAAACATGATAAAACAGTGGTTAACAAGAAAACTTAGAGTTATGGACAGAACAATTATTGTTGTTGTAAAAACTATTTTATTTCCCAAATCTGTCACTAAAATTGTTAAAAGAAATAAACAAAATCATTTTTAATTTTATATGGCAAAATAACCCAGATAAAATTAAACGTGAAGTTTTAATGCAAGATTACATTTTGGGGGGTATTAAAATATTAGACATTGTGAATTTTACAACAGCACTGAAATCGACTTGGATAACAAGATAATTTCTATCACGATCCAATTGGACAACTCTCTTTCAATCTGTAACAGGCTAAGCATATGAGGATTACTTGTATTCAAATTAAGAAAAGGAACATACATAATTTGCTTTAGAAAGATGTATTAAATAGCTGGCTAATACTTCAACAAAAACACGGCTTTAATAATGATGATTTGTTAAGTTCTAATATTTGGTATAATAATAACATATTAACAGACAAAATAAAGCTATATTTTATAAACACTATATTGAAAAAAGATATATTATTTATACAAGATTTATTAGATGATAAAGGACAATTGATGACCTTTGATATGTTTCAAGCAAAATATAAGGTCAAATTTTAAAAAATATACAAATAACCAATCATTCAATTTAGACAAAAATCCAATATTTACCATCAAAAATTAAATTCTTTTTAAAAGACCATTTGGGAAGTAAAACCTTTTACTAACTACTAAATAAATCATCTATAGTTCCTACATCACAAATGAAATATTCAGTGGAAGGATGTGATTTTACCTCTTCATTATGGGTGAAATATTATAGTTGACCATTTTGCTTTTTAAAAGACCCAACACTGTTGTGGTTTCAGTACCAGATTTTACATAGAATTATACCAACAAATACCTTTTTACATAACATAAAACTGATTGATTCCAGTATGTGTAACTTTTGTTCACATGAATCAGAAACACTGCAGCATCTATTTATGATTGTCCTAAAGTCTTTGAAGTAGTATAGAAAAATGGTTATTAGAAAAAGGTGATTATACCCAGTTGAAAAGGAACACAGTCTTATTTGGAATTATAAATAGTAAACATATATTTGTAAACTGGTTCATTGTTAATGTGAAATATTACATATACAAATCAAAATTACAAAAGAGTACACTAAATGAAACTGGTATCAACAATTTTATTAAAGATAAGTTACAGATAAAAAAAATACATATATTAAAAACTGTTTACATACAGAATTCGACTTCAGTTGGGAACCATGGTTAAATGTTCTAGAAGGCCACAACTGAGACACTTAATACTTATGTTATGTGTATAATTTTAAGTATGATGCCAGTTTGGAAGTATATCTATAACTTCATTTTAAGTTTTCTCTTCTCAATCATCTTTTTTATTTCCACTTTTGTCACTGCTCCTTTTTTATAGATTAGTATATTGTATATGTACTTTGTAAGGTAGTGAATTCAGGGCCCCAACCCTGACACTATCATAACATTTCTGGAGCAATAAACTATTGATTAAAAATAATAATAATATGGCGAGCAAAGAGAGTATATGCGCACCCACATCTGGTCCAGATATTGTCACATTCAGTCATTCGTCACCTGACAAATATTATATTATTATTATTATTATTATTATTATTATTATTATTATACATGTACTTTATTCGAGAACCCAGTAAATGACACTAACAATCTATTTTCCCTCAGATGGGCCTGACTCTGTTACATTCAGTCCTGCATCCCCATTTGGCATGACAGAAGGAGAAGATTTGACTGTGAACTGCTCTGCTGATTGTAATCCACCGTGTGACTACTCCTGGACACTGGGAACTCAACAAATCTCATCAAGCTCTCTGTTAACACTGACAAACATCAACAGGACTCAGAGCGGAGTATACATGTGTACAGTGAACAACACTTTAACACCAAAATCGAAAAGTAAACACTTCAATCTGACAGTTTTCTGTGAGTATTACAGTTGACATAAACTCTTGTATAAGTTAGATATTACTCATACACAGCTCTGCATAGATGTAGTCACAGCAAACCTTTGAATGTTGACTTTATAGCAATGGTGTGATGCAGTGAAGCTGAATATTAAAATATATTAAAACCATAGCTACCTGTAGTTTCATGGATAACTGTAACTATTAGAGCAGTTAATTGTGTATTACCCATATCCCACCTTCCTACTCCCAATGGGAATTTGTATTTTTACATGTAAACATTTTTAAATCTCTGATTCTTGACACTCCATCACAGTAGTAATGTATCCTCTGTGTTTATAGACATTTCCATTCAGTTATCAATTTCAAATGCAGTCGTTACCCCACCCAAATCCTCAATCACATCCAATTAAATTACATTACCATCATATAGGTCCACTTCTGGAATTGATTAAAATTGGTTATATTACCTAAATTGTTACATTTATATGAATTTGCCAAAGAATAAAGCATGCAGTTTTATGATTGCCATATAATATTTATTAGTTGTAAAATGCACATGTTTTCCAGTAATTTTATAATAGTGTTTTTATGTAGCTGAAACGTAAGATTTAAATCACTAATTTTGAGAGACAAAAATGTATACTGTTAATATATATTATATATATACAGTCAAACCTGTATATAACGGTCACCCAAGGGACCTGACAAAAATGGCCGTTATAGAGAGGTGACCCTTATATACAAGTTTAAAATTAGAACCCATATATTAAAGAATATCACAACTGTCAAAATGATGTCACATTTTTAAACCATTCCCACACTAGCTTGTTTATATCATCATTGCCTGTTGCTTTCTCCTGCCTTTTTCTTTCGGCTGAAACATTATTGTCAAAATCGGCCAGAACACCAGCTTTCCTTTTTAAAAAGAATTCATCTGAAAACGTCGGTGTTCTTTCGCTCACATAAATTGCCTTTCTCATATTTGTTAATAACGTCGATTCTCTGTTCTAACGTTTAAGCAGTGCAATTTTTCGGTACATATGTATTCTTGCATACATATGTATTCTTTTATATATTTCGTAAAAGCTAACATTGACTTGTAGAAGATATTTAGTGTAATTGAAGGTTACTACCCATACCATGTGGCATGTTTGACTCATTTATTTCTTTCATCAAATTCATGTCGCCGCTAATCCTTCAG
>JAECMU010088125.1:0-11081 GCA_016106625.1 Dracogyra subfuscus
TATATATTAATCTTTCACCTGTCGTTATTGTTGATTACAGAATATTTGTCACTTCAGCACTCAATAATCTAATAAGAAATTTAAATAATTGGTTGACATTTCATACGAAAACTCAGATAATTCAGAATATTGAATTGTATCATTTACTCTACTTCCAGGATATCGTTGTGTATAGAATCAAAAATGATGGTCCTGGGGCAGAAGCACGTGAATTCTTCTTCATTTCAAGCATTCAGGGAATCATATATGTCAGTAAAGATCTTCGCAAAACAAGACCAAAGAATCTCTACAGAGTAAGTTGCACTTTGTTTTCACATACATTTATAGCACTGTACAGTTCCATAAGATGGCATGTATTTTTGATATATCTTTTGCTATATGTTAAAACTTAATATTACTTTGCATCAGTGAAGAACAAAGTGTTGAGAATTAAACTGAAAAAACTAAATTCTAGGATTATGACAAAATGTTTGTAATTTCAGAAATGTAACATCTGTTAATTAAAATTCGAAATTATTTTTGGATTCCAACATTCCAACAAATATTTAACAGTTTTTGATTAGGCCTTTTAGAAATATGACTTCCCTAGCTGATTTTTTTTTTTTTAACCACGCACTCAGCACATTATAAATACGGTTATATCGGCGTCGGACATATGGTTATGTCGAGAAAAAACCCAGTGGTTAGCTGACGGGGTCCCTAAATGAAATGCTTTCATATACTATACTGACCCACAATGAAAACGCAAAACAGATATTTTTCAATATTTTGTTATGATTAATGAAAAATATATGTATTGGACTTAAAATAACAATTTATGAGAGGAAGCCATTGATTTGTACTTTTGTCTGGATTTTAATCCTGGTTTTGTTCTCGTTACACATACAGTAGCAGAAATACACAAAATGGTGTGAAATGCGTTCACTACATGCTTAATCATGTTGCATGCAATGCATGTGAAATGCCAGTATGTGGACACATAAAAGTCACGTAACGGTGTCATATTCCTCAATGAAGGTCATCCGTCGACTATGAACGGCTGAACTCAGATGCAGACGCCCGTACAACGGTAACATCATGACACCGCGACATCGTGCTACGAGACTACAGTTTGCTTTCCAGAATGGTAATCATCCACCAGCCTTTTACCGGAGCATTGTTTTCTCAGATGAGTCCTGTTTCTCTGTCTCCTTTGCTGATGGAAGAGCACGTGTGTACAGGAGACTCCATGAACAGTACGCTGACGGATGTGTGAGGGAACGTGATCGGTTTGTCGGCGTTAGTCTGATGGTCTGAGGGGCAATCATCTGTGATTTTAGGAGTGATCTCATCATTGTCCACGATGCCCATACAGCCCAGTGTTATGTTGACGTTATTCTAAGACCAGTTCTTTTGCCACCTTTGTGCCGTCCTCAAGCACCAGGAGGTCCCCTTCTGTTTCAACAAGACAATGCCCGTCCACATACTGCAATAATTACCCAGGAAACAAGCCGGTATCATCGTATGAACTGGCCCGCCGTTTCACCGGATTTGAACACATGAGAACACATTATTTGAGATGTTTATGCCAATCCTTTCCCCGTGAATGTGAATGTATCTCATGATTTTTTATTTATTATTTAATGACGCACTCAACACATTAAAGTACAGTTATATTGGCGTCGGACATATGGTTATGTCGAGAAAAAAACCCAGTGGCTAGCTGGTATCTCATGAATACCAGTCATTAATGTCATATTACATTATCCATCAATTCATTAATAGTTTGTCGTTATTTGCAATGAAAAGTTGTTTTTGTGTTTTCATTGTGTGTCAGTATATATTATGTCAGCAATTTTTTTACCATTAATCTTTCTAAATGTTGAGAGTGTAGGGTTAGTAGAGACTTAAAAATATGTTGTATAGATTGATTTGTATTTTTATTATTCAGTACTATTCTAGATGGTTGGTTGGTTTGATTTGACTTTTGTGAAGGTCTTTGTTTTTCAGGTGTGGAGGAATGAAATAAGAATCTATACTTCTTTGGTTTTTCAGGCTCTAGTGTTACCATTGAGGTTACTTTAGTATGTAAATAACGCTGTGTACTTTGTATTTCAGTTTACAGTGGAAGCTGTTGACGATGGCCGACCTCCAAATATTGGTGAAGTCGATGTGCTTATTACCATAGAACGAGATGAGGGACCACCACAGTTCAATAGACCTACTGTTGTTGTGACTATTCCTGAAACAACCCCTGTTAATACATCCATTGAGACTGTTAGAGCAATTGACCCATTGCAAAAAGTAAGATTGATATAATTAATATTCAGAACACTTGTTAAATAAAATGAATGTTGCATAAGTGATTAGGTGATGTCACGGTCGTTGAAACTGTAGTTTGATGAGCTGCATTTACTTTCTGATCCCAGAACCTTGCAAGTTCACCCTTTCATTCAACTGAAAAGGAAAATAAACTGCTGAACAAGTCATGACCAAAACCCCACTAGCTTTTTGGCTGGGTCATAAAAAGGTATTATTGGTATTGATGTGATATCGAAAAAAGTTAATAAAATGTGATAAGAAAAAATCTTATAATGGTAATAATATCTGAAGGCTAGTGGATATCATATTTACTCAACTGTCTGGCCAGTAAGGTCTTTTACAGTTGCACAAATCTGAAATCCACATATGTGAACCAAAATTGCACTTGAAATATCGGCATCTTTAATTCATTGTTGTGATTTTTACTTTGTATATTCAATCAAAAGTCTATTTTAAATAAATACATACATATATCTGAGTACTATCAATTATCTACTAATTTTAAATATAAACAAAATATTTGAAATAACATGGAATGTAAAGATTAAATATCGTACAAAAAGCCCAAATTATGTTCATTATAGTTAATTACTATAGTTGCATTTGATTGCTTTTAATATACACAATGTAATTCTTGATGCAGATTGATCTTCCATTTATCAGAACAGCTTTTACCAATATACAAATATGTATTGCATGAGTGTATTGTGCACAAGAACATATAATATGTTTCTTTTTAAAATGTGTTATTTATAGTTTGTCACATAAATATCCATTTTGTTTTTCTTCAGGGCAAGTTGGTGTATATGATTTCTGGTGATGGAATGGCCAATGCTTATTTCCGAATTGATCAAAGTGGAAGCATTCGTGTTAGGACACCACTTGTGGCAACACCAGTTATACGATTTGATGTGAGTGTTTATATTTGTTTATATGTTAAATGCAGAGAAATATTTCCAGACCAAATACCTTGGAGTTATCATTCGGTTTTAAATGTGATATTATTTAGAGTAGTATTCACTAAATTGCATTAAATGTATTCTGTTTTGTATTGATATTTTGATCCTTAGTTAAATGTTCTTCATGTTTATGCACATTTTGCAGATGGTGGTGATAGCATATGATGATTTCTACCCACGAAGTAATGGAACTGCCGTTGTGACAATCTATGTCAACAGAAATCTGAATCCACCACAATTCATTGACGGTCCATATAGGGGAACTGTGTTTGAATACACAACATCAGGCACTGCAATTCTTAATATCAATGCAACAGATGATGATGGGGTGAGTATGAAAATAGTGCTTTAACTCATACCAGATATCAGCCATATATGGCTCATGCATTTACATGACTAGCTTTTACACCAATTATATCCCTTTTTTTATCTATAACCCTTCACAAAATCCCTTATAATAAAGATTATTTTAGTATATATGGTAAAAGGTTGTCTGATTACTTTGAAGACAGCTTGTGAACATTGTTAGTTAACAAAAATTTAAAATTACGCCCTGAAAATCTGTCTAGTTTGTTCAACAACAGTAAAAAGGTCTGACTGTGATTGTAAATTATGACGGATAAATGACTTGATTGTTCTGAAAAACTGGTAAAAATGACAAAACAACTTAGGCATGTACCGGTACAAAGTTTAAAATCTTAAAATAAACTCAGCCTGGAAAAGCTCATACCCCCAAAACCCCGTGTTCGAACCAAAAAACACAGTCCTTTACACTGTGTTTTTTATTTAAGTTTTGAATTTTTATATTGATTTTGCTCATCACATAGTTGTTGCATTTACCTTAGTTTGACACCCAATAGCCGATGTATTTTTCGTGCTGGGGTGTCGTTAAACATTCATTCATTCATTCATTCGAACTAAAAATAACTTTTAAAAGGTTTGAAGGACTATAGTAACATGTTACTTAACTCCTGTGTGTCTGGTGTATGTTGTGTTCTGTTTACAAATAATTCCATGGACAAATTGTTTCATTGCACCATGATATGATCTATATATGTTTGTTTTATCTATCTATCTTATCTATTTATCTATATCAACAGATTTTATACATACTTAATTTAACAAATAGTATTTTATTTGAAGAATTTACTTTTCTGAATTAATTTTTGTTTGGGTGAAAATAGCTTAATATTGAGATTCTTGTTGAATAATAAATGATGAGAATGTTTTAATTTTTGCAGGACGCTGTTCGATACCGACTTATTCCTGATGGTAAGAGTGAAACATACTTCTTCATTAATGACAGATCTGGCATCATCTACATTAGGAGAGGGCTTTACTTAAACAAGATTGACTCTCAATACCGGGTAAGAACTGGCACAAAATTTACGAAACTCTCTCACTAATGAAATAAAAATAATTCCCAAACTTGTTCTATAAACAGAGATTATTATATGAGTTTGTGTTTTGTATTGATTTTACGAAACGAGTGTTAGGATTATTTCATTATCCTGACATAAGTTTCGTAAAATCAGTACGATTCACACACGAGTGTAATTATTTCTTTATTATCTACATTATCCAAAATATTATTTTTTATGAATAACAAGCTAGGACCATGTCAAAACATTTGAAACGTAACTGAAAAGAAACGACACCATTTTCCAAAAAGAAGTCATTTTTAACAAGCGTTTACATTGAGAAAGCCACATTAAGTTATGACTTCGCTTCACAAAATTACATCATTCATGATTCACATGGAATCATTATGACCCATGTGGGTCATATTGGTTATACTGCCCTGAATATCTTGGAACTATGTGGATAATAAATTTATATTTTCAATCATGTAATAATCTGTATTAAAGTTTTTGTTGAGATCAATTTTGTTTTTACTTGGAATTAAAAAAAAAATATATATATATATTGCTGAAAACAATCTTTAACAATCTTTAGTCAATTTGATATTTAACTCTGTATAGTGTTTATTATATTGATTAAATCTACGAAAGTCAATAAAGTCTTTTTTATATATTAATTATATTTTTAAGTCAGTGATTCATTTCTTTCAAACCTTGCTTTGATAAAACTTAATTGTTTGTGTGTGTGTGGGGGGGGGGGGGAGGGGGGGGACTAATAAATTGTTTTTAAATATAACAATTAACTAACATTGTGATGTTACAGTTCCAAGTGGAAGCTAGTGACCAAAAAGAACCTCCACGCCTTGTGCCCACAACAGTTATTGTTGATGTGAAAAGAGATGAACAACCACAATTCCTTGGCCAGCCATACTTTGCCAGTGCTGATGAGTCAGATGCGGTTGGCAAAAGTCTGTACAAGGTTTCAGCAAGAGACAACAACCAAATTGTAAGTCTCCTACTCATCAAGGTTATTTTGTTTTAGGTGCATGCAGCGTGAACATAGAGAATAATACATGAGTGGCCATTAGATACCATCAGTTATTTTAAGTATCTAACGAGCGAAAGCAAGTTTGATATGTTTTTAAACGAGTTGTGAGATAAGTGATTTCTAATGGACACAGGTGTATCATTCTATTTCTTTCATATCCTCAAAAACCAGGTTTTAATCAAATTTTAACATATTTGTCGACGAAAAGTTATTTACAGCCACTGCATCACAGACATATGTTGTCAGGTTAACTATACGTCACTGTGTAATCTATTTTCACCATGTTGGTTTTCATTGGATACATGGCACAGGTGACCTGGTCATCACCTAGGAGCAGCCAGTTGTATGTCTTGAAATTGTTAACACACGTACGTGTGTTAACAACCCATGTGTTATCAAAAATAACACATGATGTTCTCACCAACAGGTGTGTAAGAAAGTCATTTACATATACCCAGTTTATGTCCTATGGCATGTGATATGAAATGCATGATTTTGCGGCTGCCACTGGCCGGATGCCATCTACATGTGAAAGTGGCTGTACACAATTGTACATTTCTCACTGTTCGTATCCTACTAAGCATAGAAAATAACAATAATCAATATTTAAATCTAAATAGAAAACGTATTGAATGAATACAGTTTCCCGTATATTTTAATTTCAAAATTATCTTCAAATTACTAGTGACAATCGGTGCTAGAAAAATGTGGATCCTGATAAGAAGAAAAACCATGAAGGCAACCTGCTTTAAATATTATTTGTTTTCCTTTTTTATTTACAGGGGAACTTGGCATATGAAGTGGTCGGAGATTTTCCTGCACCTTTCTTCTTCAGAGTGAATCAAACAGGACACATTTTATTGCGTAACAGTCTTGGATCATACCCAGAAAGGCAGTATAATGTAAGAGCATAATGTACAATGGCAGTAATTGTTTTAAATGTCTCATTCTCTTAAGGCCTTTACAAAACTTCATGTTCAGTTTACATAGTTCGATTTAAGATGGTAAGGGTTAACAATGGTTTTGCTCATGTTTGTTATGATTAGTTATAAATGTTTTATCTTGATCTTGGATAAATCTCATGATAATTTATACCACTGTATTTCATCATTATTTGTGATCATTTATAAAACAAAATGACAAACAGTTTTGTCATTTTGGTTCGAGAGTTCATATGCAGACATAGTTAAATATACACTTTGAAGCTGACAGTTTGAAATCTTGATTCACTTGAGCAGATTCTTATTCTAGTTGTTATTATTGTTGTTTTTAAACAATGGCTTGAATTTTACAAACATTTTCATTTCGTTTCACTGTAAAATCTCTCATGATTTTCACATCCAGCTGGCAATTGCTGTGCATGACACTGCCATACCAAGTGTGCGAGTCACGGCCACCGTGCCAATAAGTGTGACCATCAATCCAGGCTGTCCTATATTTACAAAATCATTTGAATCTTTCTCAATCAATGATGACACCCCACGTGGTACAAAGATTGGTCAAGTTACAGCATCGGACTCGGACAATGTAAGTGTACTGCATATTCAGTTATTAGATGTGTTTGTACTTTACCTTTTCACAGTCCAGGATAGTGGATAGTTTTGTGTTATGGGAATGCATTTGTTCTGACAAATGCTTCATAAACAAAATGATTCTTTACATGTTTGATTGAACTCCTCCATATACTAAAAATGAAGCAGATCAAATTGTATTCTAGAGGGGAACACAATGACGGACTCTCTTTCTTTCTACTGAAATTGACAAAGATAACGGGCATAATTATAAAACATAAAATTCAAACAGGACATTTGTTTGCTATCCACTGATGAGATGTGAAATTATGAAAAATAAAAAGAGAAATGTATACAATGGAGGTTGCTAAATGTTAATAAACATTTTGTTTTCCTTCACAGGATTCACCTACATACACAATGACAGACTCTTTCTTTCTCTTTCCATTACTAAGATTAAATGTTAAATGACAAAACGGAGATTATTTTCCTTTCTATCTGTAAAATGGGTATCACAACAAATTAGCATATGACAAAACGACCAGTATTTACAAACATGGAAAAATAATATTTCAGAATCATCGAGAGGTAAAACCTACGAATATTTTAAAGACCAATTAAATTTAGAAAATTATTTTAATATTATTCCTGAAAAAGTATGAAGTTTTATGTTAAAGTTTAGAACTTCTAACCATTATTTACCTGTTCAGACTGGACGTTGGAATACAATTTTATTAGAATATAGAAAACGATATAGGAGACGAATTTCATTATTTATTTGTATGTAGTTTTTTCAATAATACCTGTAAAGAATGTAAATTTCCATATTATTATACACGATCAAATATATATATAAATTTAGAGAACTTATGAGCAGTAAAAGAATAAGCACACTAAACTTTTTGCTAAATTCATGAATATAATTGTTCAAATATTTAAACGCCCATAGCAACAACTATACCCAACACAACCAAAATAACCATCCATTAACCAGTTAATGAAACTAAAGGTCAGCATACAACTATACTTAATGTATTTTAAATCATATTACATTATTTTATGTCTTATTGTTATTTTATGAAAATGTCATTTATTAAATTATTATTATTAATTTTATTTATATTTTAATATCAAGAATTATAAAGTAATATCATGTATTTATATTATTAATACACATATCTTCATGTACTGTATTTGTATTTGTTTTCATATATGTACGAAGCAATGTATTCATATTATTTGAATCCTCCCGTTAACCATTTTGTCAAAATCAGAATATGTATGTTCCTCTTACGCCATTGCATAACGGCCTGAGTGTAATAAAGTTCCATTCTGTTCTGTTAAGTCCTAATAAACATTTTGTTTTCCTTCACAGGATTCACCTACGTACACCTTGGAGACAACATCAAATGAAAAAGAATACTTCTTTCTGAACAGCAAGACTGGAGAAATCTTCCTCATCAAATCCGTGAAGAATCTTCCACCTCAGCAAGGGTCATTTAATGTACGTTTTGTAAACTATATCCATACACCTTACCTTAAAGGTACAATGTTTGTATGGTTGATTCTCTTTCCTGGACCAAATGTGTTATTTGCTAATCTGACCGGTGCTCTCAGTCAGTAATACGTTAAACACAAGTCTTTATTAAATTTGCATTATGAATTTGAATTTTTTTTATTGAGCAAGCCAACGTTATTTCTTTGTAAAATAATCTTTCTTTTGAAGCTTGTAGTATTTCTCATTATTGGAAAATGAAAGTGAATGTGATATAAGCCAAGTTCAGCACTTGAATGTCATTTGTAGAGTTTTATTTTTATAAGATAAGTATCTTTGTTGGTTATGGGTACAACATTGACAGATAAATACCATTTTGTCTGTCTGTTTTTATCCCCATGTTTTATCTATCTGCATTCAAGTAATATACTAGTAGTTAAAAGGACCAACGAATTAATTTTTAAAAGAAACGTTTTTGATGTTTATCTATAATTATACATCTCAAAATTGAAATAGTAGAGATTGGATTTGACTGTAATATTTTAATTAACTTAAATTCACAAGTGAAGTTTATTTTCTGATATATATGTTGGAATCTTTATGTAATTAATTTTATTTGCCCTACTTGACTAGTGCATGTTTTGTTTGTAGTTCAGCATCCGTGCCACAGATAGAATCGTTTTGCCATGCTCCAACACGGTTTCTGTCATCGTCAGAATTGAAGTGGACACACCACGTCCAGTCTTTGGACAGAAACATTACGCTGTCACAATAGATGAAAGCCAGCAAGTGGGATCAGTAATATTCCGGGGTGTATCGGCTTCAAATACCAATGTACAGGTTAGTACTTTAGTCACCACAGTTCCACGCAGTCTCTTACATGAAACTGGAAAGTAACGCATCAGATTTTGGTAGTAATGTTCTTAATACGGAGGACTAGCTTCATTTCCAAACATTCAGCAATAATTCTATTAAAACACTAAAATTGTGTTAAAAACATTTAGTCAAATATAATAGATGTCTGTTGATGATCCCCGACCAATAGTTTTAAATTGTTTCCACTTTGATTAAATGTTTTGTCCAAAATAGCCTTTAAGTGTTATGACATACCTTTATCCAGTTTTATTTCAAGCATATAATGTTAGATATGTTCTTTTGCCCACTTCCAAAGAAACTCAACATAGGTGTTCTAAGAGGAGCTAAAACTTCAATAGAAAAGGAAAAAGTATGGCACTCTATTTTTGCCTGCTACTAGTAAAATAGGAATATAACAAAGAACTGTTATTCGAACAGTTCATCACATCATTTATTAATTAAATATTACTATTTTGTCTCAAATGGTTTTTTTTATGTATGTGTTTTGTAGTAATATAATATAAGTGAATATATTTTTAACTCTATAGTTTGTGTTTGTTCAGGGTTAGAGTATATTTCTGTATAAGGCAATTAGTATATTTATAATCCTTTTCAAAGAGGGAACACCTTTTTTCATACTGTTAAATTTAATATAAGTTATTTATTTCTTGGCCGATTGTTTTCTAAATAGTCTCCATATTAGTATTTTGTGTTGTATCCAAAACACTTTCACTTGTCTTCTTACCTCAAACCAAACTGAAAGTATTTACAAAACACATTTTTGTAGGTGATGGGACGGACTAGGTACCTTGTAGTACCACACTGTACACTAACAAATAGTATTTTAATTATGTACTTTGTTTTCTTTTATTCAGGGCTCGTTTGTTTATGAGGCAATTGGTATCTACCCAGCTCGGACATACTTTGCCATTGACGGGACTACACGGTTCATAAACATCACCCGTGATCTCAAACTGGATGGATTAGCTAACACAAAATATGAGGTATGCACAAGAGTTGTAGAAAAAAAAAACTAGATCAGGCCCATAGGAACGACTTTTGGAGTTAGGGTGGGGTGGGGGCACTGATGGATCGGGTACAAATTCTATATCAGATTTTGGTTACAATGGCGAACATTAATGTGATTTAAAAAAGGCTTCCGGTTCTTACAAGCCTGTGAATACCATGGGTGTCTGGTTTAGAGGGATTTCACAGAACTTTTATTCATTAATTGCTGCTGTGCTAATTGCTGTCCTGTCGAAATAACCTTGTGTTAGAAACCAAATAGCTGTAGCTTGAAATTAAACATATATTCCTTTCATTGATTCATTCTGTTTACTTTAAGCTGGAGGTCATTGTCTACGATACAGCTGCACCTGATATCCAAGATACAGCAACAGTTACCATTACTGTCAACAGAAACACTGGCATTCCACAGTTCGACCGCAGCACCTACACTAAGAGCATTTTTGAAACCCATGCAATGGTTGTTCCTGTTCTGGATTTGAATGCCACAGACAGTGATCAGGTGTGTAATATGTAGATTTGTAA
>JAECMU010088135.1:0-13019 GCA_016106625.1 Dracogyra subfuscus
TCGTTCCATTTTTATCTGGGTAACGGGCAGATGATTAAGTGTGCACCAAACCTTGACCTGTGTGGTTATAAATCGCAAATGGAGGTATGACTAATGAGAGGATACCCTTATAGTCACATGGTTTTCTTTAACCGAACCTTTTTAACAATCGTAATTACATACTAAATACATTTTCTTGTTTGGAATATCAGTGTCCTACTCCTGAAAATAAAAGTAATTTATTTGTTCTATCCAGTAATATATTTACATCACTTCGAATATTAAAGTAACTTGTTTGTCTTATCACAGTCCGAATGGAAAATTATTATCAAATTAAAACATCATTTACTCCATACGTCTTCCTAAATCCAGTACTGTCCAAATGCATCAGTGATCCATCAGAGAAGCTTCCCTTAAAAGTCGAGGACGAAAATGTAAACCTTTTTGTCCTACTATATATAAATAAAGGTAAAAATAAGGCTTGTGATCCCCCGAGAGATTGTGCCCCTCTCCACATACACACCAGATGTTCCGTTTGTGATTATTGACCAACAGTGTTTGGAAATTGCTGTCCAATGGTGCTCTGTTACAAGGTTTTTGTCCAACAGTGTTTCTTGAAACATCTTGTTTTAAAATCTTTCAGTTCGACTTTCCCAAAGTGAAACCCATGGAGCGATCCAAGTGCGCGATCCTAGCACCGACAAGTACAGCTTGGTGTGTTCGGACGGGTTCGACGACACGGATGCCACGGTAGTGTGCCGTGAGGTGGGTTACCGCTTCGGAATCAGTCTGTGCTGTTCTGCCTTTGGCTACCAGTGGTACAAGATCGGCATCACAGACGTCAAGTGCACGGGCCAGGAGCCCAGTCTGAAGTCGTGCCCGCACAAGACGACGATCACCAACTGTCCCAGCAGGAAATACGCTTCGGTCGTCTGCTCAAATGTTGGACCGAGTACAGGTGAGATTTTATAGGGTATTTAACGAGCTTTCATTACCTATCATGTTTATATCCCGAGTGAAATCATTTTTATTTCTCACGATACGAGATTATTGTGAGTTTAATATCCTATTTATTACCCATAATCGATCTTAATTTATATCACTCATCTCATTTCGTTGACGTTCCTGTAAGGTAGTACGACAATCGATGACGTCATCGTGTGTTATTCTACAGGGGTGTACCAAGATATTTTTAACCATATGGGTAATAAAGATAATTATTAAAACCTTTGTTACAACCGACGGGCGGGTTGTAGCCCAATGGTAAAGCGCACGCTTGATACGCGGTCGGTGTAGGATCGACCCCCGTCGGTGGGCCCATAGGGCTATTTCTCATTCCAACCAGTGCCCTACGACCGTATTATGCGTTATGCTGTTTGTGGGATGGTACATATAAAAGATCGTTTGCTTCTAATGGAAATAACTGGCCTCGGTGGCGTAGCGGTTAAGTCGCCGGACAACAGGCTGGTAGGTACTGGGTTCGCAGCCCGGTACCGGCTCCCAACCAGAGCGAGTTTTTAAGGACTCATTGGGTAGGTGTATGGCCGCTACACCCTCTTTTCTCTTTCACTAACAATAACAACTAACCCACTAATTTCTATTCTGTCCTGGACAGACAGCTCAGATAGTTGAGGTGTGTGCCCAAGACAGGCGTGCGCTATAACAGCTTGCTCTGAATGTGCACGTTAAACAATAATGAAAAAAAATATGAAAAAAATGGAAATATGTATATGGTTTCCTCTCTATGACTGTCAAAATAACCAAATATTTGACATCCAGTAGGCGATGATTAATAAATCAATGCGCTCTAGAGTATCGTTAAACAAAACAGACTTTACTTTGTTACAACCGTAAGAACAAATAAATATATATATATGTGGTTCGGGTTACCCGACTGACCATAATTAGTTTGTTTCCAATTTCGCCAACCCTATACTTTTCCCCACCCACTTATCTTCATAACAGTAACTCTAAACTAAACTCGGCGGGCAGCATAGCCCAGTGGTACATTGCCCGCCTGATGCGCGGTCGGTCTAGGATCGATCCCCGTCAGCTAACCACTGGGGTTTTTCTCGACATAACCATATGTCCGACGCCGATATAACCGTAATTATAATGTGTTGAGTGCGTCGTTAAACAAACAAAAAAACAACAAAAAACCCTAAACTAAACTAAACACTTTATTAGCCAAAGCCATTCTGGCTATAGGCGCAGCATAAACATCAATATTAAAGGGACATACCCTAGTTTCAGTTCATGAAAATTAACATTAAGTTTTGTTTAATTTACAAACCTGTAACACATTTTGATAAAGTTACAATTGAGTGAAACATGAGTCTTTGACTTTGAAATGGTGAAATCCCCTCTAAAATATAATAAAACTCGACTACATAACTGTTATTTCTCAGAGGCACGTGCCTTTTTTAAAATATGAGAAATGCATTTTGTGATATTAAAAAAACATCAGGATGACCAAAACACTTCGAATGTACGGAAATGGATATTTTAAACAATAACATTTAAGTAATGTATGATTTCAGTTATCAAAAAACGCCTCTAATAGTCAAAACTATGTCTTAGTGTTTAAAAACTAGGGTATGTTCCTTTAATATCACAGTAACAGTTGTGTATATATACATAGTGTGATATTTAACAGTTAAAAATACATGAAAAGAGTATATAAAATGTCAATAGAAGTGGACACATCACGTCTTTGCCATGAACTGTTTGACAGATTTTAGGAATACTTTTATTTTGTTTTATTAAGTTATAGCTTACCTACCTATCATAATATTTGTATCACATGTAACCAGAGCCACACATATTTTTAATTTGTTTTGTCTAATTGGTACCAGCCTCGGTGTGTTAAGACTTGTAGGTACTGGGTTCGCATCAGGCTACCGGCTCCCACCCAGAGCAGGTTTAATGACTCAGTGGGGCACTACACCGAATTCTCTCTCACTAACAAATTAACAATTAACCCTCTGACCTGGACAGACAACCCAGATAACTTAGGTGCATGCCCAAGACAGCGTGCTTGAACCTTAATTGGATTATAAGCAAAACAATAACGTCCTCGGTTGCGCGTTGGTTAAGCAAATGTTCGTGGCCCAGGGGCGCCAAATACTCATTCTGAATGAATTTGTGACTAACTCAAAACGTAACATTTAAAGGGACGTTCCTGAGGTTGCTGCACATTTTAAGATGTTGTCGACTAACACAGATTTTTTAACGATTGTAATTACATATTAAATTTATTTTTCTGCATAAAATATTAGTGAGCGGGCAGCATAGCCCAGTGGTACAGTGCCTGCCTGATGCGCGGTCGGTCTAGGATCGATCCCCATCAGCTAACCACTGGGGTTTTTTCTCGACATAACCATATGTCCAACGCCGATATAACCGTACTTATAATGTGTTGAGTGCGTCGTTAAAAAAAATAAAAAATAATAATAATAAATAAAAAAATAAAAATAAAATATTAGTGGCAAATTGGCGTCACCTAACTTTAATACTGAATAACTCGGTAAAACAAAAATGTTCAAGTAATAGTTTTGTTTGTGTCATCTTAGTAATCAATTCATTATAATATCTACACTATTTTAAGATTGTAAATTATATTTCCGGCGTTTTCTTGCAATATTTCCATGAGAAGATAGTCAAAAAGCGGCTGTCCCCATTGCCTGGTTTTTAATTTACAAGGTAGCCATTAAGTGTAAGCAGTACGTATTAAATAACGTGTATTTTGTCACAAAGTCCCCATGAACACTATTATCCTTCAGTGACCAAAACAACTTGTTAGCTACTAAATATTTGTAATACTCAAAGTTTTTAATTTAAAAAATCGATGTTCCCAGATTCCTTGTCAGCTACTTCGATGTGCTACAAAAACTGAATTTCCATAAAACTACTATTTCCATGTAGTATTAGAAGTTTGCGATCGTGTCATTGTTTTAATATGCACGTCAGCCATGTTGTTTCTGTTGAAATGATAGCCGATATTGTTCATTTGGGGACACAATACAGGTGCGTATAGTTATTACATAACGTCTACAAATGGCATACGTCTCATGAACAAGAAGTCACAAAATTCTTTGATTTTTTTTTTTATACATACACGAGTGTAATTGATATATCAGAAACAACATAAGTCGGCCATTCTCGTTACATGAACACATTTGTTACTTGCTTCAGCTGTTTCTATTACTGTTACTAATCAAAGCGGCATTCCCTGGAATATTTTTATTATTTAAGCATTTAGAACAGAAAATCCCATTACGTTTGGTGCATATATGGCGCCGCACTCATTATTGGATTCACTACGCTGGCTTATCCAGGTCAAAAACATCGCCATTATTTTGAAAGTGGTTTACTTTTGACGGGCTCCTACCGATCTCGGTTTTTATTGGCTTATCACAAGTGTGAAATTCCCCAACAACAGAACAATTTTTGAACAAATTTAACTGTCTTGATTGACGAGTCGTCTCATAACTCAAAACATATTTATATCCATAGTGGTATGGTAGCTCTTTCCAGGGGTCTGTGGGTGGGGGATTTGCCTTGAAATTTTGACAGTGGCCAGCTGTTGGCATACGCGTTACATGTAAGGGCGTGTTACTAATTACGTAATGCTCTTGGGGTAGAGGAAGAGGGTACTGTCTTCGATATACGTCACATTTTTCAAGACTACTAGTATATGCTATTTATATGCTATATCTCACTGTAACATTTTGCTGATATTTTGTTTTGCTCAAACCAAGCTAACTTTCCAAGAGCTAAACCTTTGCTAGAACATTGCTCAAACTTAAATACCATTTAGCTTGAGTCTTAGCAGAGTACGAACTGCTGTTCTGTTCGCGTGTAAGTACATAGCAAATTTAACTTAACAGCAACCGCAAACTGTCCACATGGTAAACTGTTATATGTTTGGATGTAAGGAAATGTTTTATTTAACGAGACTCTCAACACTTTTTTTATTTACGGCTATATGGCGTCGGATATGTTTGAAAAGTCACTTTAACAAGTATCAAAGAAACTATATTTAATGAAAGGCAATACAATGTTTAGCTTAAACTAATACTATTAACTGAAAATACTGTCAATTCAATTCAAATTTAAGTTAAATTAATAGGTTATGCGAATATAATTCGTGTCACGTAACCGAACAATCGGTTATCTAGGTAAAAATCATGTGAATCGACTTTTGGTCTTCTAAGAATTTGCGTATTAAATGTGCTATGTCAAAGTTGGAATAATGGCGGTTCATGCCAAAAACATTTATTTGTGTTTACTTTGAAACATAAAGTTTATACATAAAGTAAATGTCTATAAAACATTACGACCAAATAATTCGATTTACTACAAGAACAAAAACATATTTTAGGAGGAATCTTTAGATAGTCACACACATTAACTAGTGACGTCACTGTTTTATGCCCACACAATCAACACACTAAGTTTTTTAAATAATTGTTTGCGGACAATTGACAAAGAAACAAAGATGGTTACCATGCTATATTTAGCCACAACTTATTTGGAAAATCCCTCTTATCGTCCAGTACAAGACTTTTACAAATTAATATTATTAAGTCAATTATATGCGTGGGATGGATTAATTTGTAGTTATTTATTAGAAATAAATATGAAAATAACGAAATATTGTAGTTTCAACTTTTGACATAGGACCTTTAACAATGGCTTTCGAATTTCTTCTGTTTTCAAGATTTCACTTGTCTATGCTGGTCAAGATTAGGGTCTCCTACAATCCGTCAGTACTGGTAAAGATCTCGAACAATGCTGATTTTAGTTTATTAAAATATGAAACTAAACACTTGTGTTATTACTTCCCCATGATTCCTAAGGCTAGCATATGCATACAAATGCCATAAACGGCATGGTGCGTTATCTACGTCACGGTGAGTTATTTACATCACATCAGACATGATTCCATAATAAATATAAACTAATCTATTTCAAAGACAGCGGTGTCCAGTGGGGAATGCACTGTTTAACTTCACACAATTTCCCGCACTAAATAAAATGTAAAAGTATTTTGATACAGCGATTATCTACATCTATAGACATGAATGTCTGACACTTGACAGACCGCCACAGTTCGAGAGCCTGAACACTGTTCAGTTATATCTAAGATATCAAACAAAATATGAATATTAGTTTTACAAAGGAATGTAAATATACTGGGATTCACATTATTAAGTTAAATCATATGGGAAACAAAATAAATGGAAGTTAAGAAAAGGCTACATGTCGTGACGTACATGTAGATGACACTAAAATTGGACACTATGCAAATGTCAATAAATTTTAAATCGAAATCGACTATACAGATCGCTACTGCCATTACGATAGTTTACAAATGATTCTAATCTACCTAGATGATGAAGAAAAACAGAGACAGAAGATAGTCAAAAGTTTATTTTAATTGGACCTGAAATCTGACAGTTACTGCAAAATGACTAATTTACTTCATTATTGATTCATCCAATCATCCATACATTGATCCATCCATCCATCCATCCATCCATCCATCCATCCATCCATCCATCCATTCTTTCGTCTATCCGTTCATTTATCCATCCATTCATGAATTTATCCATTCATACATTTTCCAGGATACCAAGTGAAGCTTTCCAACGGTTCCTATGGCAGCGTGGCGGTCAACTACATGGGCATCTGGGGATACATTTGTCCTGACAACTTCACCGACCACGACGCTAGCGTGGTGTGTAGGGAGAGGGGCTACTTGGGGGGAAGCGCGTTTATCAACTTCAAGTACAACGACAAGCGACTGCGCTGGCTCAACACCATGAGATGTACTGGATCCGAGCAGCGGCTGTCACGATGTGCCGGAACCATGTTTGGAACGGATGCAAAATGCACGATATCTGGCGACGCCGCTGTCGTCTGCTATAAGAATAAAAGTAAGTCTGGCATTTGCTCATTTAAAAACGGGGGCGGGACGTAGCCCAGTGGTAAAGCGCTCGTGGTGCGATGGGTCGTCAGATTTATCCTGCCTGGTGGACCCATTAAGCTATTTCTTGTTCCAGCCAGTTCACCATGACTAGTATATCAACGGACGTGGTATGTGCTATCCTGTCTGTGGGTGGGTGCATATAAAAAATCCCTTGCTACTAATGGAAAAAAATGTAGTGGTGTCATCTCAAAGACTATATCAAAATTACCAAATGTTTGACATCCAATAGCCGATGATTAATGAATCAATGTGCTCTAGTGGTGTCGTTAAACTAAACAAACTTTAACCTTTTATTATTGAGATGGCTGTTAGGTTTCATTTCTAACTTGTTCCTTTAATTGCAGCTGAAGATGTTCGGTATAGAGTTAACATCACGAGTGGTCTGACGGGCGTGGTCCAGGTGTTTATGGGAGGGGTCTGGGGATCTGTGTGCAACGACTACTACTTCAGCAACTACGACGCTGACGTCCTCTGCAGGATGACGGGTTTGTACACCGGAGGCGAGGAAGCGAAGGGATTTTTCGCTGACGGTTCAACAGCAATGCTTAGCCAGATGAGATGTCCCAAGAACGCTAAGGCTATCAGTTCGTGTCCTCTGGCGTTACGGGGCACTTGCCGATCATTCAGGACAACAGTGGCTGCTGTTACTTGCTTCACTAAAGGTAGTACGCTGATGTTAAAGTCGCATACCCTAGTTTCAACCCGTGGAAATAGCCACTAAGTTTGGTCAATGTATAAACCTGTTTATCCTATAACTTACCCATGATATCCATGTCATAAACTCATGTGATAATTTACTTTATTAACCCGGTTAATAATGGTATTCAAATTTGTAAGGTCTCTAGATAATGTCTTCTTGTGGATGGGCAGAGCTTCTACAATTTTATAAAAATGCACTTGCCATGGGATCAGTGATTTTAAAAATGTACTAGCCATGTTTAAAAATTCACTAGCCCTCCATTAAATACTTTTACTAATAGTAATAATCAGATATGTCACCTAAAGGGAGAAATTGAGTTTTAAAATCCTTAGATTGGGGTGGAAAGATGGGGCTGGATATTTATATTTATAAAATATGTAAACGCGGCATTTCACAAGGTTTTTTTTTTTCCACTAGCCATCGGGCTAGTTATAGTAATTATTTACTAGCCCAACACTGAAAATTACTAGCCATGGGAGTGGGGCTACCATAATCTAGAAGCCCTGGGATGGGTCATATGCTTACATGCCAACAAGACCCGTGTACCTGAGCGTAACGTTTTCAAAGATATGTTTAAAATGCGTGACGTCAAACTAATCTGCGCTAATCGTGATGACGTCTTTTATCGATGGTCACGATTTACTATAAAACTGAATTAAAATGTTATTTTAGAAGTGTTATAGGATAAATAGAATTAGCTACTCGTGTTTTTAATATGTAAAATATCAACCTCGTCTAGTTAATCGGTATTTGTCTCGACATAGCCTCGGCAAATATCGATTAAGATAAACTCGGTTGATATTTTCCATATTAAAAAATACTCGTGACGAATCCTCTATATAACACATTTAGATGGAGTTACAATACAGTGAAACAAACATTTGTGACTAGAAAACGGGGAAATACCCTTGAAAGTAAACCGTTACAAGACCGTTACTTCTCAGACGTGATTTTATAAAAATATGAAACATGCATACCCTGGTATTAAGGGGCGGGACGTAGCTCAGTGGTACAGCGCTCACTCGATGCGCGGTCGGTCTGGGATCGATCCCCGTCGGTGGGCTCATTGGGCTATTATTTGTCAAAGCCAGTGCACGACGACTGGTATATAAAAAGCCGTGGTATGCGCTGTCCTGTCTGTGGGATGATGCATATAAAAGATCCCTTGCTGCTAATCGGAAGTGGCGACAACGGGTTTCCTCTCTCAATATATGTGTGGTCCTCAACCATATGTCTGACGCCATATAACCGTAATTAAAATGTGTTGAGTGCGTCGTTAAATAAAACATTTCTTTCTTTCCCTGGTATTAGAAATCCCAAGATGTTCAGAAACACATCGGTTGTACGGAGCAGGATAATCTAAACAATAAAATCTGAGTAATGTTTGATTTCAGTTGTCAAAAATGGCTATAACAGTGAACAATATGCTGTAGTGGTTAATAACTAGGATATGACATTTTAAAGGCAGATTCTCACAGAATTTGATTTACTGTAACCAACCCAAAACACCATTTAATTTGTCCTAAAAATAATTTATTTTACCAGTCTGTAATATCATTTAGCCATATTCCATTTTATTTTTATTTTATTTTTATTTTTATTTTTATTTTATTTTTTTTTGGGGGGGGAAGGGGAGACAGGAGGGGTGGAACGTAGTCCAGTCGTAAAGCGCTGACTTGATCGGTCGGTTTGGGATCTATCCTCGTCGGTTGGCCCACTGGGCTATTTCTCTTTTCAACTAGTGTAGCAGGACTGAAATATCAAAGGCCGTGGTATGTGCTATCCTGTCTGTGGTATGGTGCATATAATATGAAACATGTAGCAGGTTTCCTCTGATGAGTATGTGTCAAAATTACCAAATTGTTGGCATTCAAAAGCCGATGATTAAAGGAACATTCCCGAGTTTTCTGCATTGTAAGATGTTTCAGACTTATAAAATATTTCTACGATTAAACAAACATATTAAATATATTTTCTTGTTTAGAATATCAATGTCTGTATATTTAATGTGTTTCTGGTCGTCTTAATATGTATAAGAAGCCCAAACTGGATTTCATCTTCAAATAATTTCGTACGTACGAAAAAAAACGTTTTTTTAGGAAATAAAATGAAAATTTAACTTAGTACAAATATTAGAACGATCAGAAATACGTTTAATATAGAGCCACTAATATTATAAACAAGAACATTTATTTATTGTGTAAGTCTAATCTTAGAAATATTTTATTAGTCAATAATATCTTAAAATATTGCAGCAAACTCAGGAATGTCCCTTTAATTTATCAATGTGCCCCACCAACACACCCAACACAACATTCTTCTTTTTTGTTTAAATAATAGTACATGTATTCTCATTTGGATTTTGAAGATATGATGAAATAACACCGTTTTAATTGAATTGGGCCTATACGTTTAGTTATTACTGTAATGACATGAAATTTTATAAGTTTTTCCATCCGTTTTGTCAAGCACGCCTGTACGGTTCTAACACCAACTACGGACAAGCTCAGATATATGTGAACGATCAGTGGTTAACGGTTTGCGACACAAATTTCGACAACAACGCCGCCAAGGTGATGTGCAAATCCATGGGCTACAGCGACGGCAAGGCACAGTGTTGTTCTGCTGTTGGCAGTATGAAAGGTCAGGCCAACATAACGGCGACAATAAAGACGTGCACGGGATCAGAATCGGACTTGTTTGCATGTCAGTACACGACGAGTGACCGCTGCTCGTCGGGCCATTACGCAACAGTGTACTGTTCACAGTCTACTATCGAGAACTATGGTGAGTTTACATTAGTTTAAACTGTAGTCCTATTCAACTGTTTACACCCTACGTTTTTGACAAATGTTACGTTTAATTCCTATTCAATCCTTGTTTTCTTTACTTTTGCATGAAAACAAACCCAAACCCACGACAGGTTTTATATATTTTACCAAAATCTCTGTATGTTTTGAATGCAGTTTCGTTCTCCTATAAATAAATACATAAATATTCGACCATCGTATAGAAAGACCTCGGTAGCATACGCGTACGAGACGGGGGTGGGTGGATGGGGGGTGGATGGGGCAGGAAAATCCTCAAATTCGGGCAAGAACGGAGAAAAAAAAATCAGGCAAAATGAGCTGGTTTGATCTCTTATCGTTTCTCCATGTATTTCCATCATTCAGTATTAGTTGTATCATTGCATACAGATTGGTTATTAACCCTTCATAGCTGTTTAGCAGTAAATGTGGTTATCTAGATTCTGGCAAAAATGAGCAATGACGATTCTGACTTTTCCATAGAAAGGATGAGATCGTGCAAGCATGACAATGGTGTCACATCTCATCGTCGCGTGCACGTGCGACATGCCACCCATTACTTTTCCAAAGTGCAGTATGGGTGCGTGCCCAAATTGGGTATTTAACGTGACCGTCTTACGCTTTTCGATCATTATCAGTGAAGAAGAATCGAAGGAGAATATCAGTGGATCAAAGATCGCAGGAATGACGTTCAAAGCCATCGGCCGTCATCTGGGGCACCACTACACAATATTTAGCAGTCTCGTCAGGAAACATGCCGTAACCAACTCTGTGAAGGATTTGCCCCGGTCAGGTAGATCTCGTGTGACATCAAACCGCGAAGACGTAGCACTGGGGCGGCTGGTACGGCGTCTGCCGTTTGCAACAAGCACGGCGCTGAAACCTGAGTGGCTGCCCAATCGCCAGCTCTCTACAAGAACGGTGAGGAACCGCCTCAAACTGTTGGGATTGGCATCCAGACGAGTCATCAAGCGTCCCTTACTGTCAGAACGACACAAACGCTTACGTTTGGCATGGTGTCTAGCACGGAGAGCGTGGCATCTGAGAACATGGAGAAGGATTCATTGGTCCGACGAAAGCCGGTTCCTGCTCCACGTCACGGATGGGCGAATGAGGGTTTGGAGGCGGAAAACTATGGCTTATGCACCCAAGAACATCCAACCAACTGTCCCATACGGAGGAGGCTCGGCAAGCTGACTTGGTCACCGTTCAGGGCAATTTGAATGGTGGCCAGTACATCCGTAAGGTCCTGGAACCAGTTGTCGTGCCACATTTCGACAACCACCCACTCGCTACAAGGCCTCAGTACATGGATGACAACGCCAGGCCTCATCGTACCCGGGCTGTGACGGCGCATCTCCAGAACAATGCTGTGACGACTTTGCCTTGGCCCGCCACGAGAACCCGATCTGAATCCCCTGGAGCACATTTGGGACATTCTTGGCCGTCGAATACAGAAACTGGACCCCCCCCCCTCCCCTGTACAGAATCTGAGAGAATTGGAAGCTGCTTTGCATAGGGAGTGGCTGTTGCTGCCTCGTCAGATGATCCGACACTTGACTGGGAGGGTGAGGAGCAGGCTTGAGGCGGTCATCCGAGCACGTGGAGGGTACACAAAGTACTAAACGTTTGGACTGTCAGTGTCCTTTAGGTAACCGAACGTAACCTTTTACCCAGAAATGACAACCTGTAAATATCGTATGGACTCTGTAGATCCATATTTATAACGGGTATGTTTTGGGGCGAAAACACGACTGGTGAGGTTGCGACCATATCGTGATTAAAAATTCGCCACAGCTGACAATTGTTCTTGCCTTTCACATAATTTGCCATGACTTCATTACGTCAGTAATTGCATGCAAAACATTTTTTCATTCGTCAGTCAAAAATTTCATGGGGTGTTTAACTTTTTTGTGTGTATAGTAATGATAATAATGAAATGAAAAAACAACAACAAACAAACAAACAAACAAACCGTAATAAAAATATATATATATATACTAGTATATATATATATATATTGACCACTATGTTAATTTAATTTTTATTGTTGTAGGTCTCAACAAACTCATGCTGGCAAAGAACACGAGCTATGTCGGGCCGCTCTTGGTTAACCGGGCAGGGTTCTGGGGACCGGTGTGTGACAAGGGGTGGACCGACACACATGCCAAGCTAGCCTGTGTACAGATGGGGTGGGTAGGCGGAGTCGCGGCATTTTCAACGTTCAGTGACGCCCCAATGGTCGTCGGTAACATCAAATGCACGGGGAGCGAAGACAGCCTCAAACAATGTCAGATCAATGAATTTAGCACTACCACTGGGTGTTCGTACTATACGAAAGGAAGTCGACGAGTTGCGGGAGTTTTGTGCTACAACAAGGGTAAGTGCTATCGTGTTTGAAAGCGCGGGTTTTAGAGGGGTCCGAAGAGACTCAACTCCCAATTTTTGGTGGTCATTAATTGTGACTTTGTGTTAGGTGAGGGTCAAGTCACTGAACTCACTGAAAACTTAGCGATCTCGCAATAGAATGCAAAAGACG
>JAECMU010088137.1:0-20650 GCA_016106625.1 Dracogyra subfuscus
ATAAAGTGTACTGAAATGACTATAATGAAAGGACACAAGACACCCTATGTCCACTGAAGGACGAGTAGGCAGTACACGCAACCAGTTCACAAAGAATTTAACTGTTACCAAAACTTTATTATGCTTTGTATCCATTGTATTGTTTTTGGAGTGGATGGTAAATTATTTTTTGGACCCAAATGCAGATATCTTCACTACACTACTGTCCATCTCAATTTTAATTTATTAGTGATTTTAAGTGTGCATATGAGTTGTTTTGTTCAATTATTCACCCATGCCTTAGAAATGGTTTTATTATCTGCGATGTGTATTTTATCTTTGATTTTAACTTTAGAGATTGAATATAATTGTAGGAGTGAACAGTAAAATCTGACCAACATACGATCAAATGTCTTAGCATTTGCATCGTTAATAAACGCAGTCAAAACATATATACGTGACACAGTTTCAATAATCAACAATCAACAAGTAATAACCACCAATCCAATGGTTATTTTTTTAGAAAACAAAAGGATGCAAATAAATGTTTAACATATTAAATAAGTCGACAAAAACACCCGCTGCCGAACGAAAATATTCGAATTAAGGTTATATATTATCTTTACAAGAGTGGAGAAATGTCTTCTTTTTTTCGTTCGCTTGTTGACTACACGTCGAGGCCAGCAGTGACTATGAACGATACGGGTCTCTGTAGATCACTTCTTGTGCCATACAGCTTCTTTTGGAGAATTGTTGTAGTTGTCCAGGTAGTCTCCCTCAGCTGCTGGTGGTTTATGCAGTCTTGGATGACATGTTCGGTCGTCTGTTCTGCTTCTGCACAGGAGCACACGGAAGAAGGTACCAGCCGGAACCTCTTATACATATGCTGGTTCAACCTATTGTGTCCAGTCCTTAGTTGGAAAATGATGATCTCTTTGTATGTCACACAGTTATCCTCCTGTTCTTTAGCTGCACCCAGTTTTGTTAGCGTTTCCACTTCCTGGTATACTATGCTACAGTGAGCAGGGATCCATTGTAACACGATTTGGTTGACACTGCTGATAGGATGTGGGGCTTCTGAAAATCTGTTAAGCTTGTTGTTTTCAAGAGCCTGGAGGGCAGAGAGAGCATCAGTCAAAAAGACGAGTGTGAGCAATTCTCCTCTCTGTTGCTGATGATGTTGGCAGCATGAATGAGAGCCTCAATCTTTGCATCATAGTTTATGCAGTATTTCCCTGTAGGGAAATGTGCCTCCTCTCGGTAGCCACAAGAGTCCATGATGTATATTCCAGCCCCTCCGTTTTCCACTGCATTTGTTGCAGATCCACCAGTATATACCTGTGTCCATGATGTTTCTGCGTACTGTTCATCTATCATGGCCAGTGTCAGGGCTCGTTTGTATGGTTCACTGTGTTCCTCTCCAGGGGTGGTGGTGGACCTCTGTGCAGATCCTTATTGTCCAGTTGTGGTTCCCATGGTGGGATGCAACTGACGGTACTAACTTGATGGATTTTATCTGGGAGTTGTCCCTTATGTGACATGCACAACCAGACACACTGGAACATTTATTCTGTGACTGTTCCAAAGTCTTAGATTTATGGAAAGAAATTGAACAGTGTAGATACGACAAAGGTGTACACATATTTTAAACAAAAATTTAAAACCCACCCTATAAAATTATTTTCTAATTGGCTCATTATTAATGTAAAATATTATATATCTGTGGCTCACCGTCTAAATGTAAGCCAAAGTGTTATCGGTAGACTCTGGCAGAGGTTCAGGACAACTAATTATATTCAGAATCGCTCCCGTTCTAGAAGACCACGATCAACAAAAGCACGAGAAGACCGTTTCCTGATGATAATGGCGTTGCGACAGCGTTTTGTGACCGCACAACGTCCTCGCGATCAAATCGGAGCGGCTACAGGAAACAATGTGTCTGGCCAGACTATTAGGAATCGTCTGCGAGACCTAGGTTTGCGATGTCTGCGTCATGTAGTCCGACCACAGCTAGTTGCCCGTCACAGAAGGGCTCGCCTTGATTGGTGCAGACGTCATATCCGGTGGAACCGTGGGCAATGGGAAGAGACATTATTGACAGATGAGTCACAGTACTTGCTCCAGTTCGATAATGGCCGGGCTCGTATGTACCGTCGTCAAGGAGAAGGATTTTTTGGTGTTAACATTGTTCAACATCTACCATTTGGAGGAGGATGTGTAATGGTGTGGGCGGGCATATCTATGAATCACAGCACAGAACACCTCTGAACATCATTAATGAAAATTTGACTGTAGCAGTCCCCCCAGGTGGGTGGCAGGTCGAGAGAACACTGAACAGCTTCTAGCTTCATTGAAAATCTAGCTGAGAATGCGGGAGAGTGAATGGATCGCATCGTTGTACGCTCGGTTTTACAACTACTCTTCTTTGGCTAGTGGACACATTTTGTTACTCGCCAAGCTTAAAATGTTACTAGCCACACTACTCTTGTATCATTTATGCATTTGTTGTAACCATCATACATGACTCATGCTGCTGGATTAAATAAATAATTTGAAACAATGAAATTGTTTAGTTTTCACTCGATCATGAATTTGAAATGAGGACCATTTCAGAATTGATCGCATGAAGGAGGTGGGAGGGACTGTAATTATAATTTTATGCCTTATATGACTGCTATTTCCCCCCCTACATATCCTACCGTTTAAATAAAATATTAGTTATTTCGGACATAACGAAGTGTTCGACTGCACAATGATGTCAACAAATTTCATTGACTGAACACACATGCCAAATAATTTAATACTTAGACGTTTTTGGAGTCCGTTGCAAGATAATAAATTCAATCGGTTGCCACGCCAACATTGTGGTCGCAACCATATAGTTAACCTGACAATCATGGATCTGTGACGCGTACGGCTGTAAATAACTTTTAGTAGGAAAAGATGCAAAAATGTGCTTAAAACCTGGTTTTTGAGGATATGTAAGAAACAGAATAATACATTCGTGTTCGTTAGATAATATTTATCTCACAACTCGTTATTTAAAAACGTATCAAACTCGCTTTCGCTAGTTAGATACATTTTGAAACAACTCATTGTGAGATAAATGGAATCTTACGGCCACTGCTATATTATTCTCTATATATTAGTACTGTTGTAATATGCTGTAATTATCGTATATATCTGTATTATTATATTTTATGGAATGATTTCCATGACTGTAAGGTGGTCATATCAGGGACTCATCTTTTTATATTTTTACGAGTGTTTTTATTCCGGGGGAGGGGGGGGGGAGGTACCTCTCTTTTAGCTTTTCGTTTCACAAATAAAACAATTAGTTTCTTCCGTCCATTATTGTTCATGAAAGGATGTGATTTGAAAACGTGAATCAGACCCGATCGATTCCTAGTCCACGGCATAATCTTTTTAAGACCTGAACCTGTCTAGTACCGATGCAACTGTGAAGACGAGCGGGTTCGGATGAAAGTTAAATATGTTAAAGCGGCACTGTCTGGAATATTTTTATTATTTAAGCATATAGAACAGAAAATCCCATTACGTTTGGTGTATATAAGACGCCGCAGTCTGAATTGGTTTCACTTTTAGCGGGCCCCTACTGGGCTAAAAATAGTACGGTTCGGCTATTGTTGTATTACAAAAACCGAGCAGTGAATTCCTAGCAGACAATTACGATAGCAGCACTCATGTCCACGTTATAAACATCGGACTCATACGCCTTTTGATTGCTACCTGTATTTCACACTTTTAAGCACACTGTTGTGCTAAAAATGTTTAGAGTTTTAAAGAGTATCTTCATATAAAAACAACACAAAAACTAAATGACAACCAAGACTAATTTTCAGTCTTATTGTTACAAATATCCGTATAAATACAACTTAACCATTTTATTAAGCACTTTTATAATATCTGAAGTATCACTTTAAAAATTCTTTTGTACTACGAAAATATAGGATGTTCAACTAGTTTAGTATAAATTACACCATAACACGCATTATGAAAGTCCGGGGTTTAGAACATCGCCATGCGTGTCAGCTGCTAACGTAAATGGCTGCGAGGAATGACTGCTACAATCCATACGGTATTACAAAAATGGCGAACATTGTTCTAACTGGCTTGTAAGCATTTGACGATATGCGTTAATGACAACTCGCGAGTAAATTAAAAGTACAGTTATGCTTGTATTTGAACTTAGAACTTGACTGTATACGATTGAAACCAGACAATGCAGCTTCATTCTTAGTCATTCATTTCACAAACATCCGAATGATCAGATTCAGACTCGCTTTCTTCTTCTCTCACGTCTACACGAGACACGACGTCTTTCAAGATGGGCTTCACGAGGAGTTTGATATAGTCTTTTAGTATCATCTGATCGGTGTTGGGGTCTGTTTTGTTTAAACTATCTAATATAGATCGAAACAAAGATGCTTTCAACAATTACTTGGTATATTCAATAGCATTAACCAATGCTTTGGTAAATTCTTTTTTCATAAACTGCCTTAGTTTTTTCTCGATCCACTCTAACGTCTTTCCTTGTTGATATTTCTTTTGTCTGACTGTTATATCTTCTAAATTCATGTCATGAACATGATCCCAAACACGTTGTAAGCGAACATCCTGCCATTCTATAATCAAATCTTGATCTCTCTTATCAGTTGGTGATTCTTCTAATTTTTGCTCAAAGAAATTGTCATCTTCGTCCCTATTTTCATCGTACCTGGCACGTTTTCTGAATGACAAAAACTTGTTAATGGGGCACCACGTTTTAATATGTCGCTGTAAGTCATCCATGTTATTTATCATGACACCACAATCGGCACAAGCAGTAACCATGAAAAGGAACCCATTTCGTCACTGGATTCAGTCACGTCGTCGTCGGTATATTCCTCTTCTCCTAAATGATTATTGATTGTAGAATACGATTTTACCGTGTCTACGGGTCGAGTATCTGACTTTCGAATGGAGAGGAACATTCTTTTAAAGTATTATTTTGACATAGAGTTTCGTTGTCAGTACTGCCTTTGTTGCTTCCGTGGTGACTTATCTAACATATTGGGTTGCAACCTGTTCTTTTCACTTGTTGTAGGTCGCAAGTCGATGATAAAAGTACCATATAGTCTCTGGACAACATTCTCACAAAGCGCCATAAAGCGATCACTGTCATTGGGGTAAATTATTATCAACTTCACTTAGTCACGTGACTCTTTGCCTCTTGGAAATAGGTTTTCCAATAACAGAAAATTAATTGCATTCTTGTGATATGAAGTACGAGTAAATAGTTAAGAAATACACTTATTGTTATATGATCATCCAAAATTAAGACGTTGTTGCGTGCATCGAAGTAGTTATCATCTTGTAGATTGTGGGGGATTCCTCTCACAAACTGGACTTGGGGCATGGATTCACGTAAAGAGGCTGCCACTCCGTGTAACACCATATTATATTGTTAGGTGTTGGCTCGATAAGTGTTTTCTGAAGTACATTGTACATAAACAGTCTTGCCACACCCACTCGGACACATGAATACAGCATTGGAAAGTATAGCAAAGTAAAATGGTTCTTCAATTGATAACTGCTGAATGGTGGAGGAGGAGGAGGAGGAGGGAGAAGCTGGTGTAGCTGTTTCCTGTGTCTTGGCATATTATCCCATCTGGTAAACGTTCTCTCACATTTGAGACACGATGTGAACCCCATGATGAATTGAATTAAAATGACATCAAAGCAATTCAAACAGTTTATATATTATTTAAGGTTTAAACCCGCATCATCTTGAACTACATTAAAACAAATAATAATTTAAAAAAATAAAAAATACGAGGGTTATGATTTTAACCCCCCCCCCCTTTAATCAGCTAACTACATTATTTTATATACGGTCGAGTCTATTATAAATAGAAACAAGAGGTGCTGACGGTCGCTTTTTTACTTTCGATCGACCGTTCAAAAAACTGCACCAAAATTCCTTCAATCAAATTGCGCTTTCTCTTTTGGACTAAATGCTCCATTCAAAATTCAATAGCCCCAACCACCCACCCCCGCCTGTTACCAACCCCGGTTGGACTGCTGGTGCTCCCTTGTATTTGCCAGTGCAGGCGTCCCCTCTTCACCCTCCCCACTTTATCTGTCTTGGACGAAAGGGCTTGCTCCGCAAGCTCTTGCGCCCACGACAGGCGTGTGCTACAACAGCTTGCTCTGAATGTACACGTTAAGCCTTATGACCTGACCTGACCTGCTGACGGTCGAGTCTTATCTACCATGAATGAAAGCGAGTGCGAATAATTTTTATTTGCTCATATTTTTACTTGAGCATGTCCGTCCGGGGCCTGTCTCTGAATAGCCAGGGGTTTGTCCTGGGACAGAAAAAATAAATAAAAGGACAATTTAGAAATTTACATCCAAAAATTATATAGTGGGCCTTTAAAATTTCGATGCGCATCTCTAATTAATATAATTAATAAAGAAAATTCTACTCATTAAATTTAGTCGCTAGATTAGATCGGGTGGTCAAAAAGAAATTAGATAAGATTGGTGGCCTGACTCGGGATGGAGGGAAAAATGGGCAGAATTGACTGCTGGGTCGAATATTTATATAATTTGGAGCATTTTAGGACAGTCCTACAATAAATAAGAGAAAGAAGAGAGGATCGGTATATTTAATAATATTAAGAAAAAGAAGTAATTTCGACATGAACTTTTGAATGAAGGTCTAAACGTTTAAAGTATGATCTACATGTCCACATGAGTGCCCTCGTTAAGACCGTTAGGGTGCACAGCTTGTAGGGACGAGATGGGTTGCATCCCGTCAAGAAAAAAACCTAGATTGACAGTCAACAGACGGATTACATTTAACGAATAATAAAAAGGATCTTTTATTTTTAAAAAGTACTTTCCCAAAGACAAGCAAGGATACCGCACAGCCCCTTCATACATTCAGCATGTTTCAATGGTTACTTCTGGAAAACATGGGCCTTGTCAGCACTCAAAGTAGCAGCAATATAGAGGCAGTAATGAACATTTACTCAAATATCATGTTCATTTGGTTTTTAAAAAACAACCACTTGCTACACACATATGGCCAGAACAAAGACATCTGTGTCAATGCCTTGAACTGTGATTTTGTTGAGACTTTGATGATAGGAGAGAGCAGCATGTAATAGCATCATGATGCTCATGGTACAATTTGCAACATTTCATTGTGAGATTGTGAAAATAGATTAGCTTTTAATGGGTTGAACGATTCGAACAGGAAAGCTGACAAGGTAGAAGATGTCTGTTTAGTTGTAAACTATCACAAAAAAGATATTTAAGATTAGGATTCGGATAGATCTACTTGAGCCACTATACTATGCTTTGCTAGGAAAAGGATTTTCTCTTGCATAAAGTGACTAGGCTTCCTGATTTGTAAATAACCCACATAACATCCAGTCTTATGACGCAATATTTAGCGGGCAGCATAGCCCAGTGGTACAGTGCCCGCCTGATGCGCGGTCGGTTTAGGATCGATCCCCGTCAGCTAACCACTGGGGTTTTTCTCGACATAACCATATGTCCGACGCCTATATAACCGTATTAATAATGTGTTGAGTGCGTCGTTAAACAAAAAAACAAAACAAAACAAATATGACACAATACAATTACCTTACAATTTAAAGGAATGATAGATGAGGTATTTAGTGCAGTCCCCTCCCCACACACACGCACAATGTTTTCATGAGCATTTCATATCTTTTAGGATCCAGCTTGTACATGAGAACAGGAACTTTGATCATCCAAGCAGAAGAACTTGTACCACAGTTTCAAAGCTTCTTTGTAACTGATACAGGTCTATTACATGGGCAGTGAGCCAGCTTATATAACGGATATGATCTACAGTGGGCTTCTAAGAAATAATTGTACCTAGTGGTTCAACATGCACTTTGAAGTTGGACTTCTGATCTCACTGCGATCTCAGGAACGAAAGAAAATGGATTCAAGCTGCAACATTTTGCTCCAGTAGTAGAGCTGTGACTTTATATAATGCCATGCAATGCATTATATAAGGTTATTATAATGAAATTTTTTGAAAGTGGCCCAAAAGTGCAAAACCATCAAGCAATATAACATACTTACTCATATTCCACGAGTATCTTGAAACCAATTGCATTGTACTTTATTTTAAAACTAAAACTAATAAAGAGTACATGATACGCCTGTCAAATGTAGATCGGTCAGATTTAGTTATGGTACGCAACACATTTCCATTTCAAATTGTACTTTCATGCAAGTTTTGAAGATCCTATATGAATTGATCTCCCAGACAAGAATTTCCTTTAATGTCCAGTAATGCATGAGAAGTAGGTCGCGGTAACATAGATACGGTAGGCGACAATCTAATTAAAAGTAGCTCCACTATTACCCAGTAGAACTAATTTTAATCAGGCCCAGTGGTACAGTACCCGCCTGATGCGCGGTCGGTCTAGGATCGATCCCCGTCAGCTAACCACTGGGTTTTTTCTCGACATAATCATATGTCCGACGCCGATATAACCGTAATTATAATTTGTTGAGTGCGTCGTTAAACCAAAAAACAAAACAAATTGTTTTTTTAAATCAGAGTGGGTACGCAACACACCTATATCTTTTTTACCCGAATTTGAGGACGCTTATGGGTGCTGCTGGGCTACATCAATATGGCACCCGTTATCTTTGTGGTCTGTTCAACAGAACCCAATTTAAACTTGATCTTTCGATATCGCTAATATTGCATTATATATGACGTAGATTGGAGATTTCTGGTCAAAATATAGAATATCACAAGAAGAAAATCTAAATATTTTAGTATTAAGAAATATACTCGCGACTTTTATGGACAGCCTCTTTGTAAATATCAACTCTTAAGTGGTTGGTTTTTTTCCAATGAACCAACTAACTAGAATATAATATTTATTATTTATTAATATGAAAAAAGTGTTTTTGTAACAACACCACTAGAGCACATTTCTTTTTTAACTTTTAACCATCGGCCATTGTATGTCAAATACTTGGTATTTTGACATGAAATTAGAGCAGAAACCCGCCACATTTTTCCTTTAGTAGCAAGGGCTCTTTTATATACATCATTCAACAAGCAGGATAGCACTTACCCCAACACCGACCTAGTCATGGCGCACTGGCTGGAACGATAGTCTAATGAGCCCACCGACGAGGATCGATCCTAGACGGACTGCGCAACAAGCGAGCGCTTTACCACTAGGCTACGTCCCGCCCCGAAATAAGAAAAGGAAAACTATCCGTTAAAATTCGGTATATGTTTGTTACACAAAATAATAATACGTATAGGTAGGCAAAATGACCTGGCCTGAAATCGTTTCACAATGTATCCTATAATGGTGGAGGGACGTAGCCCAGTGGTAAAGCCCAGTGCCAGAGGGCCATGCAAACCCCCAAATCCCGGGAAACTTTTACCTTTTCGCTTATTAAAAACATTAAAAATGTTCATGTATCATATCCCACTACACAGGGGGCATATGAATAAATTAATACTGTTGTCCAGATTCGGGTATTTTCGTTGACTTGGGCTACAATCAGTCTGCCCTCCTACGAAAACAAGAGCCTTTATATCTGTGGTGTTGTCACTCACGTCGATATGTAAAAATGTGTTGTTGTTTTTTGTTTGTTTGTTTGTTTGTTTTTTGTTTAACGACGCACTCAACACATTATAATGACGGTTATATCGGCATCGGACATATGGTTATGTCGAGAAAAAACCGCAGTGGTTAGCTGACGGGGATCGATTCTAGACAGACCGCACATCAGGCGAGCACTGTACCACTGGGCTATGTTGCCCGCTACGATATGTAAAGTGTCCAGGTAATAGGTGTCATTCATGAATTAGTTTGCGTGTTGTGAAATTAAGGCCTTTTATGGGCAAATATGCCAATAAAACTGTCAAAAGGAAACAAATCAATGTTTGTTGTTAAATAAATAACATTCCCCGATACTATGCAAAGCCAGAATTGTTATGAATAGAAGTACACGACAAACTGTTATTTTAAAACTAACGACATTTGTTTTTAACATTTTAATAACATAATAATATAGTAGTATTTAAAGTTAAAGTTTGTTTTGTTTAACGACACCACTAGAGTAAGTTAGTACATTGATTTATTAATAATCGAATATTGGATGTCAAACATTTGGTAATTTCGAGATATAGTCTTAGAGCTGAATGCCACTACATTTTTTAGTAGTAGCAAGGGATATTTTATATGCACCATCCGATAAACAGAATAGTACACACCACGGCCTTTGATATACCAGTCGTGGTGGGCTCACCGACGGGTGTTGATCCTAGACCGACCACGCATCAGGTGAGCGCTTTACCACTGGGCTACGTCTCGCCCTATACTATAATGTATAATCATATACGTTGTAGTAGTATTTACGCCTAAATGTGTAGAAATTACAACCACATCGTGGTCACTACCTAACATGTATATTGTGGCGCTCTCTGCTTACATGTACATATTGTGGTGCTCTGTGTATATGGTCGCTGGATACGGTGAAACAACGAGTGGGTGGTAGTTATCAATCATATTCTATAAATAAACTTTTTGGGTTTTCCACAGGGTATACGTATATTAGTTTTAATGTTTAATATTTTATGCATTTTTACCTGTCAGTCTGTCATAACGTATATAATAATTTGTGAACAAAACCAAAGTTATATGAAATGTGACTGTACGGAAATAACCATTCCAAATTTGAGAACGGCTTTCGCTTTCTGTTTATAACAAAATTCTAAGTATTGCTCAATACATGCCTATAACGGAACATTCGAGAATTAAGGAAGTTCGGGAGAACAGGACTATAACTTACTTGTTATATGCAGTATTAGTAAGCCAACGAATAACATCATGTTTCGACCCTCCGAACTTCTATATTCACAAAAGAATATAAACAATAAGTTCGGAATTAGAGATGGTCGGCCTTTAGACGTCTCTTTAAAAGAGTTACTAACACATTCAAAACCTGAAGAATGGCTGCCGCTGATGACCGTTATGCTTCATTGTGGACAATATTTTGTTGTGGATGGGAATCGCCGTTTGTATCTCTTAAAGAAAATGGAATTGGCTGGATTAGTGAAAACCGTTTCAGTCCGTATAAGGAAATTCAATAAACACTATTTTGCTAAAAAATTTACAACCAAGTGTGGCGGAAAGTCCATTTATATTCGTGGTGATGCTTCGATGGATGAAAACATTAATGATATTATTAATCAGCACAAAGAAGGTATATATAAAAAAATTTAATGGATTTATTTTTGCATTAACTGAGTTTTAATTAAAATTATACCCAACCGTATTTTTGTTTTTTACCATATATATGATTTATAAAAAAATCACTAGAATGAAAGTTAAAAACTGTATTAGCATTATGGTGACATGCTATATAATATATAAAAACCAGACAAGATAAGCATAGTTTTACAGATGAACAATTAACAATTGATTATGTAAATTTATCTCTTAGGAATATTACTTTATCATGTTTAGTATAGTCTGTTCTAAATTATCTGTGTAAACTGTATGTGGATGATAATTTAAAGCCGACGTTTTACGTTTATCATCCAATCCATGTTGTTAGTATATAGTAATATACAATGAAAATGCTAATACAGTTTTCAGGTTTTCATTTCAGAAAGTTTCATAAGTCATATATAATAACATAGTTTGTTTGTTTGTTTGTTTGTTTGTTTGTTTGTTTAACGACGCACTCAACACATTATAAGTACGGTTATATCGGCGTCGGACATGATTATGTCGAGGAAAAACCCCAGTGGTTAGCTGACGGGGATCGATCCTAATATAATAACATAGTGTCAGTCACTATCTAAATTCGCTTTGTTAACAATTGTTTATTTTCTAACTTCATATCGTCGGCTCACATAAAAAGAACATCAGTCTGTGTGTATTAATCAAAACAAATTACTGGATTTAAAACATTCTTTGGATATAATCAAACATATTATATACTTTTGTTGAAAATGAGAGTACATTTCTGTCATAAACGTCATGTTTAGTTACACGAGAATTCATGCACGTATGACTGTCTCGCCGATTGTCTAGCTAGGTGGCTGGCTGCTAGAGATATCATTTGATTTTATCAAATCTAAAAATATATCAGGTTACAAGGTAGAGCCTCGTGACGTCGGCGATTACACTGCATCATTATTGTATTAGTTTGGTAATTATCTGTGGGTCACTACCTACATTTAACATAGCCGCCATCTCCAACCCCTAATCTTACATACGCCATACGCACATACAATGGCCTTAACCTTTGATATATCAAGCTGCTGTTCATGGAGTACTGGTTGGTGTATGTGATGTAGTGCACCTCACTACCAGCATACATTGATTTAAGCTCATCAAAGGTTGTTTGTTTTGTTTAACAATATCACTAGATCACATTGATTAATGAAACATTTGGTAATTCTGGCACTTGGTCATCAGAGGAAACCCGCTACATTTTTCCATTAGTAGCAAGGGATCTTTTGTATGCAATTTCCCACATACAGGAACACACATATCACGGTCTTTGGCTAGTTATGGTGCACTGGTTGGAACAATTCAAGCTTATCAATGTATTCATGATTAGTCGATTAGGTACAGCAATACAATACGAAACCAGTATCCACCAGTATTAAATCAGATGATAGGACCAGTGTCCTATCGATATTTGTTAAGTCAACGGCAGCATTTGTCAGTGACTAGTTTTCTGTACACACAATGTATTTTCTTCTTTTAGAAAAAGCCAAGGCACAACGTGGACAAAACTATCAGCCATCCACACCATCCAAACCAAATAATGTGAGTACATTTTTCTGAATATCAGTTTGATGACACGCTGTCGAAATCAAACTACATTCTGAAATCCAGGGCTTAATTTTAGATAAAAAAGTACTGATTAAGAATTTTAATATATGTAAATGTATTAATCTCTTAACAACAAATACGTTTGGCTTGTAGTCGGGAGGGAATATGTCAAAATTAAAAACATTGTGCATTGTGACACGTTTTTGCAACTGGGAATGGTGTTAGGTATGGGCATACTTAAAAAACACCCCCCCCCCCCAAAACACCACATATAAGTTGGGGTAGTCCGCTGGTAGCCGGTATTCACAAAATTTAATAGCCGCTGCCAGAAAAAGATAATGTCATATTTCTCGTGGCTCTAGAACCTTGTATAATACCACTTTTCTATGTTGTAGTGCGAGGAATCCATTTGTGAAGTCATTTATCTGTTTCAATGTCATTTTCAAGGTCAAATATTTTCGATGCCAGGTAATTCATTTTTCAGTTATTGGACAGCTCACTGTCATATTGTCAAAATTCCAATATGGTGGGCAAAATGGCCGCCGTTCTAACTACAATTGATCACAACTCCGGAACTAAGCCACGTAGAATGATGTTTGGCACTCTATCTAGGTTTTCGATCCCAATGGATTCATAGTACAGGTTTCTAGGCATAGTAAATAATTTTCTAAGGTCGAGATTGTGTTTCAATAAAGTTTTCAAGGTCAAAGAGAATCCTTTAAATGAAAAAGCCCCCGAGCCCTTTACTAGTATCTGACGTCATCCCTATGACCAAATTGTTCACATTTCCCAACAGATCACCCGCGGATCAAAAGAAGTGTGTTGACAAGCTGGGGTCTGAAAAGGCGAATTCAGCTTTTGACACTAAGATGTTTATATCCCTATAAGCACGTCCTGGTTCAGACATAGATGGATATTTCAAGCATTAGCTTGAACCTCTGTTTTTATTCGATCAAAACAAGCAGCTGTCAGGAATCAAGTGAGATATTATTATCTGTCTACCAGGCATGCCTTGTCGTTGGTGCTCTTCGGCAGCCAAAGAGGGTTTTGTTGTTGTTCTCGATATGGAGGCAGTAATATACATCATCAAACCTCGTGGTGGCTGTGGAGTACACACAAATGTATCTGCTACCATCATTGCATGGCGATAGTGGACACAGTCTGGGAAGTTCCAAAAACTCGTGCCAAACGTGGTGAGACTGCAGGCGCCAAAAACGAGTCCCTGCCAAGATACCTCTGCCAAATGGAGACCAATTGCAAGAATTCCTCAAAGATTGTAAAAATAAAGACGAGCTCTTTCAATTCCACAGGCAGAAACTTCAGAGGCACACAGCCGATTCGCGATTCCACCTCCTGACATTCTCGTTCCAAGGCAGTGCACCATGACTGGTATATCAAATACCGCGGTATGTACTATCCTGTCTGTGGGATGGTGCATATAAAAGATCCCCTGCTACCAATGAAAACATATAGCGGATTTCCTCTGTAAGACAAACGTTTAACATCGAATAGCCGATGCTTAGTAAATCAATGTGCTATAGTGGTGTCGTTAAACAAAACAAACGATTTTACCGTCTCACAAGAAAGGTTGACTTTGTGATCAGCAACAAATAATCCTCTCATCCCGTGCCAGAAAGAAGAAGCTGACACGCAAATGATGCTTAATTTCCGTCACACTACCAACCACGGTCACACCAATGTCTATCTTAGAGCTGGGGATCATTCATTATTACACTACACTACTTATGCATTACTATACACACCACCTGTTCTACCCATAACTTACTACACATATAATATGCACTCTCCATTCATTATTTTACTTATAATCTACACCTCACATTCATTGTTACCCACATAACCTGCACTCCCCGTTCATTGTTATTCATATAATCGACACTCTGCATTGACAAAGTCGGGTAAAACATATTCGTATAGCCTAAATTTCAGGGCCATAACTCGGTGAAAAATTGGTAAATCGTAATGAAAGTCAAACTTGATCTGTAAAGCTAAACACAAAGTTTCAGCTCAATATCTTGAGGCATTGAAAAACAAAGTCCGGAAAATTACTTTCTAAAAGCAAGGACCATATCTCTACCAAAAATGGGTAAATCGCCATGAAAGTCTGTCACAGTACATGATAAACTTATATACAACATGTCAGCTCAAAATCTCAAGGTATTGAGAGAAAAAAACGCCCGGAAAACTATATGTGGACGGACGAACATACATACAGACAGACAGAAAGACAGCAGGAAGCCGTTAAAATCTACAATCCCCTCCGGTTGGACCGATAGGGAAAGGAAGGAAAGAAATATTTTATTTAACGACGCACTCAACACATTTTTATTTACGGTTATATGGCATCAGTGATATGGTTGGGAACCACGCAGATATTGAGAGGAAAAAACTTCATGGGCTACACTTTTTGATTAGCAGAAAGGGATCTTTTATATGCACCATCCCACAGACAGGATAGTACATACCATGGCCTTTGTTACACTAGTTGTGGAACATTTGCTGGTACGAGAAATAGCCCAATTGGCCAATTGACGGGAATCGATTCTAGATTAATCGCGCATCAAGCTATACCACTGAGCTACGTCACACCCCTGGACCGATAGTGGACTAATAATGAACATGGATTCAGTATTCAAACATAGTAGTGGAGAGTGCATATTATATGTATAATAATAACTTGGGGAGTGCAAATAATTCAAGGGGAGTGCATATTATATGTATAATAGTAACTGGGAGGGTGCAAACTATACGTATTATAATAATGACTGGGACATGCTACAGGTGTCTTCATTGCCTATGCCACACTAGCAGACTTGCCACGTCATATATTACCAAACGTTGCAGATTACTTACCTGATGTTGATATAATAACAAGAAACAGTGAAAACTGTTGATATAATAACAAGAAACAATGAAAAGTGTCTTGGACGGAAGAGCTTGCTTCGCAAGCACTTACACCCATGACAGGCGTGCGCTACAAGAGCTTGCTCTGAATGTGCACGTTAAGCCCTATGACCTGACCTGAAAACAAGACTATTAATCAGTTTGGTAGGAAACTTTTTAACTCTGTGTAAGACCACTGGACTACGTATTTTAAATGGTAGACATTCTGGAGACAGAAAAGGAAATGCTACTTTTTATAATGCAAATGACACAAGGCTCATTGATTACGTACCGTTAAATGAATCCTGTTTCGATTTAATCCAAGTGCCTGGTAATTTTAATTGTTTTTCTGACCACTTGCCACAAATATATTGTTAATGGTGTATTAGACGAAGAGACATTTCTTAGCGTAAAATGGAACGAAGAAAACAACCAAGTCATAGTTAATAAAATCACAGATAATATGGATAATTTGATAAATATATGTTAGAAAAATAACAATACATGCATAGCTAAATTTACAAATGATCTGACTGAACTGATCATACATCACTGTTCCGTTACTACTGATAAAACTTACAGACAAGGGAAAGGACAGATTAAAAATAAACGTGAGGATAAACCCTGGTTTAATGAAACACTGAAACAACGATATCATGAGTACAGAAGAGCTATCCACCGGATCTTTAATGCTAATAAAACTAATGAAAATCGCATTGAACTTGTTTGTATAAAAAAGATCTAAAACAAAGGAATATAAATTTTAAAAAAGCAATACAAGTGTCAACATGATAATATGCTAAATTATTTACGTAAACGTAACCCAAAGAGATTTTACAACATTTTCAAAAACGAAAACAAAATACCAGGTCAGACCTGAGTAATGATGACTTCTATAATCATTTCTTTAAACTTGCTTTTAATGAATCGAACATTAACCAAGAGGCAAATTATTTTTTATCAGATTATGATAGACATGTTGAAAGCTCGTCTTTTAGAGCTTTAGATAGAGACATAACTGAGGAAGAAATATGTGATGTGATACACGGCCTGAAGAATAATAAAACCTGTGGGTGTGAATGTTTTAAACGAATATGTATTACTTGTAAGGAAGTGTTGATGCCATGTCTACATTTGCTGTTTAATAATGTTTACAAATCAGGTCATTTCCCACATGCTTTGTCAATTGGTTGTATTATACCTATTTTTAAAAAGGGAAATGTTAATGATACAGATAATTACAGAGGATTTATTCTGGTTAGCTGTTTGGGAAAATTATTTACCTCTGTCCTAAATAACAGATTAATAGATTTCGATAGAAAGAATAATATAATATCTAACGTACAGTTTGGGCTTTAAAAAGAATTGTTCACTATAGATGTCAAATTTACTCTACACTACTTAACACCGAAGAATCGAAATCGCTTTTATTGTTGTTTTGTAGATTATAGCAAAGCTTTTTATTTTGTTAATAGACAAAACCTGTGGTATACAATAATTCAACAGGGCGTCGAGGGTAGAATGGTTACTATTATACGGTCTTTGTATTACAATGTTAAATATTGTGTAAAATATAATAATGTACTTTCAGATTTTTTTTTATATGCAAGAACGGTTTATTTCAGGAAGAAAGTTTTATCTCCAATATTATTCTCTATGTATGTAAATAATTGTGTAATGCTGTTTCTTTCGGATAATTGCCCTTATACTGAGATACAAATGATAAACATGGTGCTGCTGACTGAAACGACAGAGGGACTGAAAAAGCTTGATTCACTATCTGATTATAAGTTTAAATGAGATTTGACTGTAAATACAACTAAGACAAAGATTGTGCTGTTTAGAAATGGAGAAAAAGTGCGAGAAAATTACAAATGGTTTTCTAACGGTTGCCATATAGATGTTGTGAATGAATTTAATTACCTAGGCATATTATTATTTTATAATGGAAAATGTAGTCATACACAGAAGAGAGTAGCAAAAAAGGTCGAAACGCTTTATTTCCAGTACTGAAATTAAGTAATAATAATTATTGTAATATTGAAACAATGGTATCTGTGTTTGACACCTATGTTAATAGTATTCTCAGTTACGGATCCGAAGTGTGGTGTTTTCATCCTGATCAAGACATTGAAAACAATCATATACGGTTCAGCAAAAGACTATTATGGGTAGACAAAAAAACTTGTAATGATTCTGTTTCTAGTGAATTACGATAATTCCCAATGCAAATTATAAGGATTTTAAAATATTGGATAAAGCTGCGTAACACTAATATCAGTATATTAAGAGCTATATATGAGGAAATGGTGCAGTATGAAGGTGACTGATTAATGAAGGTCAAACAGGAAATAAATGAACTAGGTTTAAATTATATATGGAAATTAGCACATGTTGATAATAATGTTTACAGTGTCATTAGAGAAAGGAAAACGAGCATATTCAAGCGACAATGCTACAGTTAAATAATGATATCTCCAAAGGGAAGTCTATACAAACACTTGTTGAATAATTTCATATTATAAGATTATCTTAGAAAACCATTGGACGTTCGTCATTTAAAAGAAATAACTAAAATCAGAATATGTGCACATAAATTAAATATAAAATTTGGCAGGTATAGAAATATTGAAAAACCACATAGCAGAGAAAATGTACACTATGTGACAAAAATGAAATAGAAGACGAGTATCATTTTATCCTCCAGTGCCCACGATATAATGATTTAAGAATGAAATTTATTAAAACATATTACCATAGACGTCCGAGCGTTTTAAACATACCCAGCTATTAACTATTGCCGTCAGCAAATTGGTTAATATTAGCATTGCTTCTATTTATTAAATATAGTACTATTTGATTACATGTATATCTAATAATGACTTATATGTATTAAATAGTATAAATCAATAGAACCATAATGTATTAATTATTATTATTATTATTATTATTATTATTATTATTATTATTATTTATTAAATCATTCTCCACCATATCCTATACATATCCTGTACATATTTATTATGTTGTTGTACAATGTATTATGCTGATAAGTTGTAAAAACGTAAAGCAATAAAGAACTTGAACTTACATATACCATTAAAACACAATACGATCTTCTTCTAGATTATAACCAAGTGTTTTTAAAAAAATAATATTCCAAAGCAAACTAATTACGGGCATAATGTGAATTTTAAAAATACAACCCTTTATCACTTTGCAAAATATTGTATCCTTAATGTCAAGTTGTTTTTTAAAAGTTTTTTATCTTCAATTTTATTTTGTTGTATTATATTTTAGAGTGCATTCGTTTTTCTTTCCAGGAAGTTCTGAATGATTTCACACCTCTTGTTAATAAAACCGAGGCCCTACAGATTAGTGACAGTATATTGCACAGTCAACACGTTTTGTCAAGAGAACCCCAACAGCCTGGATCATCTTATAATGATGGTATTTGTTTTATACATGAATTTGTTGTTGTTGTTGTTGTGAATTACAGTTGCTTAAAACAAATGATAGGACAATGACAGGAAATCCAATCTGGATATCCGATATGAATATATGTTTCGTTGTGAGTGTCTTAACGATTCATATATTATGCTCCACCGCAAACTGATGAATTGTCCAGATCTGATAAGTTAATTTCAAATTATTTTCGTGTTTATATATAATTAAAGTTCAAGCACGCTGTCATGTACACCCTCAGCTATCTGAGCTGTCTGTCCAGGGCAGTGTGTCTAATAAATAAAGCAAATCTCTCTCCATTCCATTTTTTTTCTTCTAATCTGCAGAAGCATCTACATATGCCATATGGACCACAAATTATCCTGAAGAAAAGTCACAGAAAATGCCATTGGTATGTTTAGCGAATTAGATAGTTTTACTGTACGGAATTAAAGTGAAAAGGGGGTCTGTATATATCACAGAAAAGAGTTGGCTTATTTTTGGTAGTTTCACCACTTTTTTGCTCTGCAAATTCCCCAAACTCCATTTGTTTGTCTTATTTGGTAACATATGGGTCATGCCTGTTTATATTATCATTTACTAATTTTGGATGTTATACTCATTTTATAAATATATTTACTGCTACACACACCCTCCCACCAATGAACATATATCCTACACGCATATTGTTATTCTTTTATCAGTTTTGTTTGCTTTTCCCCCCTCCCACGCGAGTTCTCTCTCTCTCTCTCTCTCTCTCTCTCTCTCTCTCTCTCTTTCTCTCTCTCTCTCTCTCTATCTGTTTCTCTCCCCTTCCGAGGTGCAGATTGTTGGTTTTAGTGTCGTATTGAGGGAAGTGTTGATAGATAGATAATACAATATAATATTAAAATATATAATCTTGCTCAATATATGAATATTATGTAATGTGATATGTTATTTGCAGACGAACTATAGCTGTGATTATGGATGTAATAATATCACAAGGTAACACACTATTATTTTATATGCACTCCTATCCATTATTACAATAACTGAATAACACACACACACACACACACACACACACACACACACACACACACACACACACACACACACACACACGTGTATATATATGTATACAGTCAAACTTCGATGAAATAGTTCCAAGTTTCAGGGAGTTCGAGTTTTAGAAATTAATATTTAAAAGTTCAAATTTGAAACATTGCAGCTGGATGATTTCAGTTAATATTGTAATAAGCCTGCGCACCCCTGCCTACCTCTAAAACTCTGAAAACTATGCATCCCCAGTTGAATGCCACCCCAACCCTTTTGTTGGCATCTTCTGACGCAAGTGATACATTTATTGCGTATATTGTAAAAAGTATGTAAATAACAAAACAAAAAAGATAACTCAGATGAATCAGGGGCGTAGCGTGATCTGGACCTGCGGGGAGGGGGGG
>JAECMU010088210.1:4785-20688 GCA_016106625.1 Dracogyra subfuscus
CTCTCTCTCTCTCTCTCTCTCTCTCTCTCTCTCTCTCTCTCTCTCTCTCTCTCAGAGTAGTAATTACTGACAAAATACATCTTACACATGCCTATTTCTGGAATTGCACCCCCTCCATGTCTTATGTCACTTACCCCATAATGCTTTCTCAGCAAAGCTCTCGTTCATGCTGAGAACATCTGGGTATGGTTCTATTCTGCATTTCTCCGTATTAAATGAGTTGTTACACGTTTGCCATGGCAACTTGTCGTCAAGGGAGACAAACGAGACGAACATGTAGTAGATGGCCCACGTGATGATGACGTTGTAATAAATCGACACCGTGGCGCTAATCCACACCATGGCGAATCCAATACCTGAGGAAACATGGGCATTAATTAAAACGACAGACCCTAGTTTCTAAACACTATGGCAAAGCGTTCACTATTTGAAATTAGATATTGCTTAGATTGTATTATTTAGTTTATTTATTTCTGTAGATCTAAAAGTTTCACTGGTCATCCTGGTATTTCCAATACCTCGAACTATATTGTCCATAGGTTTAGAAGCGCACGTACATCTGTATGAATAACGGCGATGGAACCGAGCTGTAGTGTATTTTAAATGGTATTTCCCTGTATCAGCGCCAAAGACTCTTGTTTCACGCTGTTGGAACTTTATCCAGTTGTCTTACAGGTTTGTAGATTAATAAACAACCTTAGTGTCCATTTCCACAGGTTGAAACTAGTGGTGTCTAAGGCTTTAAACTATAATTCTAACATGACTTTAGAAAATACTTGATTCTGATTGGCCAGTTATCTTATATCCTAGATGATTAATCACGGATAACCACCTAAGATTTTATTTGACCGCTTTACTGACGTATGACTACAACACGGTATTTACAAACGTGTCAGCCAAACAAAGGGGCACCTTTCACATCGGTACGCTTCAGGAAGGTTTTGATATAAACCCAGACTGGTTTGAAGACGAAATGTCTGTAGAGTTGCCAAAACAATAAAATAATGAAAGTAAGTACAAAAACAGCAGCTTTAACAAGAAGAAATGGCAAACTAGCTCTATAATACTGTAGCCTAGTTATATCAAACGATAGCATTTTATTACGGTCGACGACAGTCACTTTTCGCACCCTTGTTTTGGCTTCGTACACAGTAAATAAAACATATCCAACAGTAATTTGTTGATATGATATATTTGACAAAAGGTACGTTTTATTTCTTTCATATTTTGAAACTTAAAATTAATATTTTCTACAGAATTATGAAAACTTAAAAACTACCAACCTGTAAACAGCGTTGTCTGATTGTTTTTAGAAATTTAACACGGGTCAAGGTTAGTAGACCATTTTTTATTTGTATTGTAAAAAATAGCTAATTTTGAATTTGAATGACGTCATAATATTTAAAAATCAACAGAAAATGGAACATAGTGTGGGGTTGGTCCTCGCAGCACCCCCATCCACGAGTGGCCCTTGTATATTCCCAATTTTCGTAAATTTGTTTTACTTTTAAAACTTTTAAATATTTAAATACTTTGGTATAAATTGATCCGTACATTTTTTAAGCCTTTGAATATCTCACAAAATATAAGGGCTGGGTTGTCTGGATATTTTCAAATTTACGAGAGTAATGTGGTTAATTATTTTCAGAATTAAGACTGCATTAAACGTTGCAGCTTGGCCGACTTTTGAGAGGGGTGTGGGAGTGATTTATTAAATTTTAAACAAACGTGTTATTTATTCTTGTTTATGGATTTTCCTTTACATCTGTTAATAAAATAGACACGATTAAATATTTGTTCCAAGCTCTAGGGTCGTAAGTGTTTTTATTATTTAAAAACAAAATTGTGTTATTCTGTCAACAGGTGTTGGCATTACATTATCCACATAAACAAAGTGGAACTATCCTGCCTGTTCACTCCTATTCCCTCCGCGTATTAAAACTAGTTCTAACTTTGAATACGTTTTAATCATTGTAGAATGGAGATAAACATACTCTGATTTGATTTTCGAGGTGGGTTATCGTGGATTTAACACCCCTAAATTCTACATTTAAATGACATGAAATGAAACTATATACACATGTATCGCTGGAGGAAAATATTTACAATAAAACAAACGTATTTACCAAAAATCCCTACTGCACCCAGCGCAGACAATATGGTCCGTAAATATTACCTGTAAAAATTGGGCTCACTTTCCAGACCGTAATGGGTCCTTCTGATGCAAACTGCCCCAAAGCAAGTTCCATGTAGAACAAGGGGAGACCGGCAAGAACCAGCATTATGATGTACGGGATAAGGAAGGTAGCTGCAAAAGATTAAATATATATGTTTGTGTAAAAGAAAATGAGAGTAGAAGACAGTGGTAGATTAGTTCCATTGTCGACACGGATTGATCATTACTACATCCAGTGACGGTCACTGGTACTTGATTTTTTGATATTGAGAGACACACACACACACATATACATAGATAGAGAGAGAGAGAGAGAGAGAGAGAGAGAGAGAGAGAGAGAGAGAGAGAGAGAGAGAGAGAGAGAGAGAGAGAGAGAGAGAGAGAGAGAAGAAGTGACAATCATGCAGAAAAACAAAAACAGATACATAAATACGAAAATTACATAGACAAATAAAATAAATAAACAAATAAATAAATACAAGAAGGCTTGCAACCAGTCAGTCATACATAAAATACAGACTCATTACAATAACTGGTATGGAATAGGTTTTAATATTCGTAAGTTAGACGTCGTAATTTCAAATGTTTATAACACAGTTATTGCCCTTGGATCGCGTTTGACAAACATGAACATAATACGTATTACTTTTTCCCCATGAGAATGATTTACAGTAGCAGCACTAACAGAAGAAAACAGATTGAAAAACATTTTTGATCCTTTTTTAACATTTTTGAATTATTTTCAATTCGTGACAGGTATTTTTAATACATTAAATATCAACCGAGTCTATGTTAATCGGTATTTGTAGAGGCAGGTGTTGACATTTTACGTATTAAAAAACACGAGTAGCGAATTTATCCTACAACACTTGTAAAATAATATTTTCATTCGATATTTATTAAATTACAGTAATAAAGTCGCCTCCAACTGTGATATGACGTCATCACGATTAGCACATAATGATTAAATTTCCGTTACATTCAGTACAATGGCACGTCATCCCATTGGTCCAGTTGTAGCAACGAGAGTTTGTTCATATCTCGATTAATGTACACAAAATTACGTCAACAGCGAACATCATCTGGGTATGAACAACAACAACAACAACAAAATCATCCGCAAACTGTGTGAATCAGCGAAGCCGTCCTCACATAAGTAAGCAGATGATTGTTTTTTTCCTACCCAGATAAACTGGAACCCGGCTAAGAATAACTTTATTTTGAATTATGTTTGGTCCATAAGCAATAACGCTCAGTAAGACAACTTGCCCATATAAAATTACGTAATCTGATATGACGTTCCGTGATGAAGTAATGTTTACGACAATCTAATTAAAATTAGCTCCACTATTACATGTGGATCTAACGACAGCCAGTTGGAGCTCATGTCCACCAATCAAAACCTTACTTGCAGAATCCTGCCAGTGATTTAAAAATAATTATCCTGTGGGTATACGACATGTTTCGTGTGAATTACGAATGCTTTAAAACATGTTTTATTTGATAAAATAAATAATTTGTAATGTAAAACTGAAGACTGATTTAGTTTAGGTTTTTTTTTTTTAATAAATAAATAAATAATTTTTAATGTAAAAGTCAAGACTGATAACCCACCCCGTACATATTGGTATGGTTCGCTGTACTGCGGCCACTAAAATAGACTCGCTCGATATTTTTAGAATTTGTATGCTCCCAAATAACGTTATAAAAGGCGAAGTGTGATTGGTCAATATTTAAATTATTATTTACAGACGAAATGTTACCTGGACATTGGGACTTATTTTTAAATCACTGGTAGGATTCTGCAAGTAAGGTTTTGATTGGTGGACATGAGCTCCAACTGGCTGTCGTTAGATCCACATGTAATAGTGGAGATAATTTTAATTAAATTGTGTTTACGATCATCGATAATGGAACAAAGTCTCGTTGCTACGTCTAGACCAATGGGATGACGTTACGCTGTAACAATTAAATGTCTGTTACATTCATTACAACGTAACGTCATCCCATTGATTTCATACGTAGCATCGGTAGTCTGTACATATGTTGCAAATTTAATTATAAGTATTGTCTGTTATTTTGAAACAAATTATCATCCGCAAACTTATGTGATAACGGCTTCTCCGATTCATACAGTTTGCGGATGATGTTTTTTTTTGGTTCATACCCCGATAAACATAAACAAATAACAAACAATCCTTAAGTGAATGAAACGGAAATTGAATTATACAGAAATACACACAAACATATTAAAGAAAGGGTCCCTTTCAACTGGATAGGTGGATTAAATCACATTTAAATTTACTAAATAAAAAAAAACCTTACCAACACCATATCGCATTAAAACCATCCGTTATAAACGTGAATATGTCTGTCTGTACAACTACCTGTCTATCTGTCAGTCATTCTATCAGTCAGTCAGTCATTCTGTCTGTCTGTATGTATGTGTGTTTTTGTATGTATTTGTAGGCCTATGTATGTATGTATGTATGTATGTATGTATGTATGTATACATGTATGTATGTATGTATGTATGTACGTACGTATGTATGTATGTATGCATGCTTGCACGCATGCCTGTCTGTGTGTGTGTTCGTGCGTGTGCATGCGTGTGTGTGTGTGCGCGCGTGTATATAAGTATATTATTATATAAATTATGTCCCTATGTACTTACCTCCACCATCGCTGTAGGCGAGGTAAGGAAACCGCCAGACGTTTCCGAGCCCGACTGCGAACCCGATACATGACAAGAGGAAATCCGCCTTGTTCCCCCAGTTCCCCCGTTCAATAACCTCCTCCTGGAAACAACAAAAATACATTTGGTTTTCTACACTTGTTTGTAATGGTTACCGTTCAACAACCTCTTCCTAAAAACAACAAAAACACATTTGGTTTTCTACACTAGTTTGTAATGGGTACTGTTCAACAACCTCTTCCTAAAACAACAACACATTAAGCTTTCTAGACTTGTTTATAATGGGCACTGGTTCAACAACCTCCTCCTAAAAACAACAAAATCACATTAAGGTTTCTGCACTTGTTTATACTGGGCACTGGTTCCCCAAGTTCTCCCGTTCAACAACCTCCTCCTGAAACCCACCCACCCCAAAATACATTAAGCTTTCTACACTTGTTTATAATGGAAACTGCCCCTCAAGTTCCCTCGATCAACAACTTCCTTCTAAATACAACAAAATACATTAAGGTTTCTACACTTGTTTATAATGGGCACTGGTTCCCCAAGTCCCCTCGATCAACACCTTCCTCCTAAAAACAACAAAATACATTAAGCTTTCTACACTTGTTTGTAATGGAAACTGTCCCCCAGTTCACATTAAGCTTTCTGCACTTGCTTATACTGGCCACTGTTCCCCAGTTTCCCCGCTCAACCTCCTCATGCAAAACAAAACATATTCAGTTTTCTAAACTTGTTTATAATGGGCATAATGTATACCAACCACCCATCTACAGAGGACACCACGGATATACCTTTTACATGTATAACGAAATAAATATCAGCCGCCAGTAACGGCCAGGTTTTGTTTTAGGTCATCTATGACCTTTATAGAGAAGTTTAAATCCACATTCTAGAGAGAAAATGGTACTTAGTTTATTTTATAGCTACCATTATTGGTTCTATACAGACTTAAAGCATTTGTTAATGTGATGTGAGATTTGTATTATTTACGTATCTTATATCATATAACGTGTTTCTAATGGGGGGAAAAACTGCTTCTGTACCAGGTTCATATATATTGTGAGGGTGGGAGTAAAGGCAGGTAGCCAGTGTCCTCCACTTAAGGCCCAATGATGACTATAACAATGCAGTTTAGTAAAAGCTTTCGTAGCTAGCCATACATGGCAGTGCACGAGGACACGGCCGTAGAAGGTTCTCTCCAGCTAGACAAAAAAGGATCCTTAAACTAAAAAATACAATATCTTGTTCTTTGTTTTCTGAGATGCAAATGCCTCTTTCCCCCCTCCCCCCCCCCCACCCTAGATACGACCCTCATTTGACATTAATAAAATACGGAGAGCCCAGATTGGGATCTCAAGATCCGGTTTGTTGGATATGGTACTTCTGGCGACATCGTTTACGTTAAAGGGACATTAACAATCAATGAAAACTCAGTCAGTAAACATCCATTACTAAATAAGTGTTTTGTGGATAAATACATTCCAAGCTTTCAAATGGTAATCACTGCCTGCCTCATACCATGACGCACCGCCAGCTGATTCAAAATGACCTGATTCACAATTAACTCGGTTTTAAAAAAATTGTTTTTATTGTTTTTTTTAACGACGCACTCAACACTGTATAATTACGGTTATATTGGTGTCGGACATATGGTTATGTCGAGAAAAACCCCAGTGGTTAGCTGACGGGGATCGATCCTAGACCGACCGCGCATCAGGCGGGCACTGTACCACTGGGCTATGCTGCCCGCTACCTCGTTTTTATATGACTGGTTTGTATTGTGATTTGTGTGCCCTGGATCGACACGTGTACAATAGTAGAGATGTTTGGATATAAGTTATAAGTATCGTTTACAAACTTCAAGTTACGGGAATTTATTTTGTGTTTTTGCTACACGTTAAATGTTTGGCTTGAATTTGTAACTTCAGTGATATGGTGTCTAAGATGTTATGCACTAACAGGTCTTCTCGAGATTCACCATTGGGCTATTTCTCGTCACAGCCAGTGCACCACAACTGTTATATCAAAGGCCGTGGTATGTGCTATCCTGTCTGTGGGATAGTGCATATAAAAGATCCCTTGCTGCTAATCGGAAAGAGTAACCCATGAAGTGGCGACAGCGGGTTTCCTTTCTCAATATTTGTGTGGTCCATAACCATATGTCTGACGCCATATAACCGTAAATAAAATGTGTTGAGTGCGTCGTTAAATAATACATTTCTTTCCTTCTTTCTTTTCAACGACTGTGCCAAATCCCGCTTAAGTGGTAACTAACAACAATGACTATGTTTGGACGATGTGAGCTGCACTGTAGAATGAAAAAGCATGATTGACACCAGCTGGTTGATGGGAGCTTAACGTGCCTAGTGGTATAGCTGGACAAAGAAAACACTGGGTCGAGACACAAACACTTCTAGCTTCACATATTATATATGTTCTATACAAACGAATCCAGTTTAATTCTATAGCGTCTGTAACAGAACAGAACAGAACAGAATTTTATTTACACTCTAAGCCATCGTTCGATGGCATTTGAGGAACACATATATACATACATATAAGCGTCAAGATAACAGGTTTCAATAAAACAAATAATTCATATACTGTACATACTAGAAGTATTAGGAGGAACAGAAAGTTTTGTTAATAATAGTTATAAATTTACATAGCTTTCTAAGGATGCCAGTTTTTTTTACAATTAAAAACATCGCGTTTTTCTCATGCTGAAGAAAGCACTCTTGTACACAACATTCATAGGATTTGGGTGTTTTTTTAACCTACGCTGTACGATGTAGACCTACTGCTTCACGGGCGCAGGTCGAGCAGTCTCTGGTAACATTGTCACTGATATTTACACAGAAGCAAACAAAACATAAAATGGGGTAGGTTAGTCTGAGTATGGTTCAAGACAGCATTGAGGTCAATTGCATTTTATTCTTTGAAGTTCCGACTCTACTACTTTATGCCTAATGAAATGAACAGAAGTGCCAAACATAGGCGTACAGGCAACCGTTATTTATTTATTATTATTATTATTATTATTATTATTATAAATGTTTTGTTTGTTTGTTGTTGAGTTGTTTTTTATTTATTTATTTTTTATTTTATTTTATTTTATTTTATTTTTTTGGGGGGAGGAGGGGAGTGGGCGAATTAAACAAAAATGCCCGAATCTGGATTACAATATTTATTCATAATAGCATTACCGCTAAACGGCTATATAACATTGCAAAAGAATCACTACGCATTTTTACATGGATTACAACATATTTATAGAATGACGGACATATATGTTGATACGGTTTCAAGCAAGCTCATTTTCCCCGAAGATCTCTAACGCACTTGTCCCCTGCCCCCTGCCTCGTACGCATATAATGTCAACCAAAAATGTTGGAATAAGTTTGGGAATTATTTTATTCCGGAGCGAGGTTATTAAATGAGGTAAACTACAAAGTTAAAGTTTGTTTTGGTTAACGACACCACTAGAGCACACTGACAAACATTTGGGAATTTTGACATAGACCAATTGTTCCCCCCATTAATAGCAAGAGATATTTTATATGTACCATCCGACAGACAGGATAACACATAATATGATATGAGGTCAGTTCCAAAGACGCTGAATTAAACACACAGTAAATAGTCCCCACTTATAACAATGAAACAACATAAAGTCATTTACCGTATATTTCATGTCATAGATAATGTCCTCGATAAAGTTAAAGTTGTTTTGTTTTTCCGTCCTGGGGCCTTATTCACAAAGCGTTCGTAAATATTTGCGTTGCGCACACGCAAGTAACCAGTTACGATGTAGTTACGTACACGTCAGATTTGCGTTAAGTGATATTCACAAAGCACACCTAGAGTTCACTTATCGATTTCGCACGATACGAACACGCATCGGTCATGCACGTAGGTTTTGCACGTGCGTCTAACCATAATGTTACATTCATAACACAATCAAATGTCTGAAGAACCACCCAAGAAGAAACGGAAACAAAATTTCACAGTACATGGAGTTAATCGAGAAAGACTATGAGGTAATTAGTGGCAAATTTAGTAACATTGTTACACCCAAGAAAAAATAAGTGTGGCAAGAAATATGTAGAAAAATAAACGCGACTTCACCATGTCTACGAACAGTGGATGAAATTTAAAAAAAAAGTGGGAAGATATGAAATCTAAAGTTAAGAAAAAAGCTAATAAGGAAAAACAAGAATATTCCAAAACTGGCATGTATGTATGTGATGTATGTATATTTGTGTGTATGTATGTATTTGTGTATGCATGTGGGAGCGGGATCTAGCTCAGTCGATAGAGCGTTCGCTTGAGGTGTTGAGGTCGCAGGATCGATCCTCGTCGGCGGATGTCTAACACTGGTATTTTTTCCGTTCCAACCAGTGCACCACGGAAGGCAGTGATATGTACTATTCTGTCTGGAAAAGTGCGTATAAAAGATCCCTTGCTGTGTATCGAAAGGAGTATCCCATCGTGTGGCGATACCGGGTTTCATTCTCTAGATCTGTGTGGTTCTTTACCGTATGTGAGACACCAATATAACCGTAAATATAATGTGTTGATTCCGTCGTTAAATAAAACACTTCTTTCTTTCTTTTTGTGTATGTATGCATTGGTGTATGTGTGTGTATACATGTATGTGTGTAAGCGACAGAGGGAGAGAGAGAGAGAGAGAGAGAGAGAGAGAGAGAGAGAGAGAGAGAGAGAGAGAGAGAGAGAGAGAGAGAGAGAGAGAGAGAGAGAGAGAGAGAGAGAGAGTGGGAGAGAGAGCGTGAGTGTGTTTGTATGTACAAGTCATAGTGTAAAGAATGTATAGGTAAATTGGTATCTTTATGAGTTTACTCTCCTAAAACATCGTGAATCATCGAAAATCAGTATAGGTTTCATAGGTTGACTGTTTGTTTCATGGGGGAGGATCTATCTCAGTCGGTTGAGCACTCGCCTGAGGTGCGTCGCTCGAAGGATTGAATCCATTTGATTGACCACAAAATGTTACGGGCTATTTTCCATCCCACCCGCTGTCCTTCAATTGGCATATCAAATACAGTGGCATGTATTGCCCTGCATATGGGAAAATGCATTCAAATGCCGTGTTATCATTAAGGCTGACTAGGCTGAAGCCTAGGGGCCCACCAAAAGCATGGGGTCCATGCAACCATTTTTCTGAAAGGGGGAGAGGGCCATAGAAGCTCGAAGCCTGGGGGCCTTGCCATGGGTTAATATGACACTGCAAATGATCCATTGCCACTAATGGTAAAACATAGCGGAATTGTTCGGACTACCTGTCAAATTAGCCAAATGCTTGGAATTCAATAGCTGATGATTGATAAAACAATCTGCACTAGATATGTTAAAACAAACACACTTTAACGCTTTTGTTTATTTCATCTCGAACATTTAATAAAACGTATATAACAAACAAAATGTTAACAATATTTTATTAATGTTTTCAAATATTTGCTGACGACGGATAGCTCGCCTATTTATCGCCTGTTGTATAATTAAAAAAATGACGTCATTTTGTCCCAGATAAGTGCACGCAATCTGTTGCGGGAGATCTAGAACCTGCCGCATGTTTACGTGTACTTTACGAATGCGTGTAGAATTGCGAGGGCTTCGTGAATAGGGCGTAAATCTTAAGTGGAGCTTACGATTGGCTTACATGGACGTAAAGAGCTAAGTGTGCTTTGTGAATAAGGCCCCTGGTGAATGGTCTTCAGACCAGCGCCCTCTTACGGGTTTAACTATGACGTCAATTTGTTAAGTGTTGATCGCACCCAGAGACACACTAACCCCTGTTGTCATCTGTCCAACAGAATCCACGAGATGCCTCCAGTCTCCAATACACTGTCTTAATTCTGAGATTGTTATAGCCCACGACATCGGACAATGTAGGATATTACGATATTTATATAGCATTCATTATCAATCATACTGGATAATATAAATGTAAAATATATCAAATGTTTATAATTTCAAGTATTTCGTTGCTGCACCTAAGTGCCTCAATGATAACGGAACTAGAAGGGATATACACATATACAGAACTTTATTCGCATTAGGCCTAATGGCCCTTGAGCACATACTATATACATATACACAGATATATAATGTTTGTGTACAACGTGTAAATCGTATTGACACATAAATGGGATACATGAGCGACATGGTGCCCATAATATAAGTCGACACTGTACTCATCGGGCCATCACTAATACAAGCAGCTCAGATAACTAAGATATGTGGCCAGAACATCGTGCTTGAACCACAACTGAATATAAGTACAAAAATATATTGAAATAAAATCTCCTATTGTAGTTATAAAGTTAAAGTTGTTTTGTTTTTCCGTCCTTGCGGGTTTAACTGTGACGTCAAAGTACTAAGTGTTGATCGCACTCAGAGACACACTAACCCCTGTTGTCATCTGCCCTACAGAATCCACGAGATGCCCCCAGTCTCCAATACACTGTCTTAATTCTGAGATTTGTCCAAAGTCTTAATTAGGCAGTCTTAATTCTGAGATCCGCCCAGAGTCTTAATTAGGTAGTCTTAATTCTGAGATCCATCCACAGTGTTCACTAGACGGTGTTAATTCTGAGATTTGTTAACAGTCTCCACTAGACAGTCTTAACTCTGAGATTCGTCTAGAATCTCTACTAGACAGTCATAATTATGAGATCCGTCTAGAATCTCAACTAGACAGTCTTAATTCTAATATATTTTGACACAGGTATATAGAGGAAACCCGCTACATGCTTACATTCGTAGCCAGGGACTTTTTATATGAACCATCTGACAGACAGGATAGCACATACCACGGTCTTTGATATGAGGTAAGTTGCAAAGACGCTTAATTAAACACACAGTAAATAGTTCACACTTACAGCAATAAAACAATATAAAGCTAGCTACCGTCTAGTTCATGTCATAGATACACTGATGATGTTCATTTTACAAACAACAATTGCAGCAAGCTTGAAGCTGCTATACAGATATTAGTGACGTCAGAAGTGTGCTATTCAGGGTATTGTTATAGCCCACGACATCGGATGATGTAGGATATTACGATATTTATATAACATTCATTATCGATCATACTGGGTAATATACATGTAAAATATATCAAATGTTTATAATTTCAAGTATTTCGTTGCTGCACCTAAATGCCTCAATGATAACGGAACTAGAAGGGATATACACATATACAGAACTTTATTCGCATTAGGCCTAATGGCCCTTGAGCACATACTATATACATATACACAGATATATAATGTTTGTGTACAACGTGTAAATCGTATTGACACATAAATGGGATACATGAGCGACATGGTGCCCATAATATAAGTCGACACTGTACTCGGCTGAACTCGACCAGTTAACTTGTAGTCAACGTGATTAAATCTTGCAATACCCAATTAACTCGACTCATCGGACCATCACCAATACAAGCAGCTCAGATAACTAAGATATGTGGCCAGAACATCGTGCTTGAACCACAACTGAATATAAGCACGAAAATATATTGAAATAAAAAGTTAAAGTTGTTTTGTTTTTCCGTCCTTGCGGGTTTAACTGTGACATCAAAGTACTAAGTGTTGATCGCACTCAGAGACACACTAACCCCTGTTGTCATCTGTCCTACAGAATCCACGAGATGCCCCCAGTCTCCAATACACTGTCTTAATTCTGAGATTCGTCCAAAGTCTTAATTAGGCAGTCTTAATTCTGAGATCCGCCCAGAGTCTTAATTAGGTAGTCTTAATTATGACATCCGCTCAAAGTTTTCAATACACAGTCTTAATTTTGAGATCCGTCCAAGGTTTCCACTAGACAGTCTTAATTCTGAGATCCGTCCACAGTATTAATTTGTTCTGAGACACATACAGAGTCTTAATTAGACAGTCTTAATTCTGAGATCCGTCCACAGTATTAATTAGGCAGTCTTTGTTCTGAGACACATACAGTCTTAATTAGACAGTCTTAATTCTGAGATCCGTCCACAGTATTAATTAGGCAGTCTTAGTTCTGAGACACATACAGTCTTAACTAGACAGTCTTAATTTTGAGATCCGACCACGGTTTTCACTCGAGAGTCGTAATTCTGCGACATCGGTACCTCTGTTGTAGCTTTGTGTGAGAGTGCTCAGACGAAAGAGTCGGTATAAATTCACACCTGCGCCCATGTCGGTGGGCTAGCGGTTAAGTCGCCGGACAACAGGCTGATAGGTACTGGGTTCGAAGCCCGGTACCGGCTCCCACCCAGAGCGAGTTTGGGTAAGTACTCATTGGGTAGGTGTATGGCCGCTACACCCTCTTTTCTCTTTCACTAACAATAACAACTAACCACTAATTTCTATTCTGTCCTGGACAGACAGCTCAGATAGCTGAGGTGTGTGCCCAAGACAGGCGTGTGCTATAACAGCTTGCTCTGAATGTGCACGTTAAACAAAAAAGTAAAGTAAAAGTAAATGACAGGCGTGTGTTACAACAGCTTGCTCTATGTTAAAAGTTTTAAAATATGTTCGAACAGAGCAGCGCTTTGTCTGACAGACAACACAGACAGCATTAAATACACGAGTTCATATATCGTGCCAGGGATTGAGACTAGATGGTGAAACCATATCCCTCGATCACGAGTGACGACTATGAACGGCAACCAATACAGAATGGTCTCTCAGCAAAACGCACAGACCGCATCAAATATGTCAAGGTTCGGAAATAGCCATTTGGCCATTGGCCCAAATCTATTGTATACGAAACTATTGGACTGTTTTGTTGATTAAAATCACGGCAATAGATATCTTAAACAATTACAACAAGTAACACGACATTACTGTGTCGCTTCCTTGCAGGCGAGAAACGCTAACCAGTTCAACATACTTTGACAGAACTGAACTGAACTGAACTGAACTGAACAGAAACTGAACTGAACTTTGTTTACACTCAGGCCGTAGTCTACAGCATATGAGGATATTATTATATACATACAGCAGTCAATACAATTCTAACAAGATGGTGGATGTACGTAAATGTACATAAATACAAAGATACGCACAGTTTTCTTAGGTTGAATAATTTATAAAAGTAAATATATTATATATATTTGGTTTAGATTGACAAAAACATGGTAACAATTTCGTTCATATTATCTACTTTATTTACCCTGCTAAGGTGTGGCTACTGCTACTTACTCTTGATTTGTCGATTCCATATTATTATAGCATCTTTCCATAAAATTACCTTAAACCAAGCGTTTTTATAATATATCAGCTTATATATCAGCTTCGTCGGGTAAATATTTAAAAGTAAAATGACATGGCCCGTCCTGTTCTCTTCCAAATCGACTACAAGGACTGGGAATATTGTTTCATTTATTTCAACTTATTGCCATGCTTATATGCAATTAATGTTCAGGCACGCTGTCCTGGGCACTCATCAGCTATCTGGGCTGTATGTCCAGAACACTTGGTTGTTAGTGGTTAGTAAGAGAAAGAGGCTGTAGTGGCCCATTGGGTCGTTAAAACCCACTCCCAGTGGGAGCCGGTACCGAGCTGCGAACCCTGTATCTACCAGCCTTTTATTCGATGACTTAACCACGACACTACCGAGGCCGGTTGGGAATATCGTGTTTGTACCGTCGCTATTTGCACCTATTGCAGATCTGTGTCACCCATTTATGAGTCACGCAATTCGAGAACGGCCCAACAAAACATTTTGACTGCTACCATAGCTTTTTGATTATAAACATGTTTATGGAAACATTTCAGTCTGGGTTGAATGCCCTTTTGTACGCCATAAAACCTTAAAGACGCCGCCTCCGTAAATTCTTTCTTCTACCTTTTTTTTTTTTTTAAATTTTAATTTTTTATTTTTTTTTTACCGGAGGCCCCTACTACAAAGCTGTTAATGGTATAAGCAAACGCCACGAACCGTGAAAGTTAGCAAATCATTATCGACAGTGAACCCCGTATTATGTTGGGTTGCTTTTGTAAAAGACAAACATAAAAGAAATGACAAAACAAAACCCAACAAAAAAACAAGAAGAAAGAAACAAATAAATAAATAGAAATCAAAGCGAACAAAACAGCCCACCTATAAGAACCCTCCGAAAAATAACAAAGTAAAACAAAAAGTCCAAACAACACACAAAAAGAAGAAGACGTAAACAGGAATGAATGAATGAATGAATGAATGAATGGATAAATGAATGAGAATTCGGCAAATACACTAGCCCTCCGTCCTGGCTAGCGATTTTTTTGTTTTTGTTTTGTTTTGTACGAAACAAAAACAATTGCGGAAATTATCATTATTAAAATAAAAGTAATGTCTCTGTTTAAAACCACAAGTTTAACATATCAACGTTTCGTCAACTAAATGTTGATATCGTCAGGAGAAAACTAAACATAAAAACAGAAGTTCAGCCTTTAAAACGAGCAGGATAAAAACAGTTACTGTAATACATAAGCTTGTGTGAGGGCTAGTCACTTTCTCAAACATTTGACGAACACTGGAATAAATGCACAAATGAATGTAATGACCCCTCAGCATAACAATACGTCAGCTACTGCCCGTCAAACAAAGGTACGTATAGGGAAATCGTGAAATATTCATATGCTTGCCTGCATACGGTTAAGATAAAAACACACTGACCCCGGTAACACACAATGAGCAAAGGTTAACAAATGATAGCTGGAGACGAAAACCTCTGTCGCCTCATGAGTTATTCTTACTCATTTACAGCAAGAAACCGGAATCAAGACCGTCATAACATCTCTTTGGCGGTTTTGTGCGGATATACGATTTTGAATACAGTTTATGTTCAGAGTAAAGAACTGTTTTCCTGGTATATGGCTTTGATGTTCCTGTGCCCGAGCGGGTGAGGTCCAAGGCTCAATTTCACAAAACACCGTAAGCCTGGTTTTGCACGTAAATGTAAATCTACAACTAAACCATAATTCATATTACCATTATAGTATAGCAAATATACTTATATATATATATATATATA
>JAECMU010088237.1:0-11935 GCA_016106625.1 Dracogyra subfuscus
ACAGCAGCCCGTTGGAGTTCATGTTCAGGTGACCTTTCGACTAATCAACACCAATCTTTAGACGACGAAACATGCGACAGTACACTGTTGTTGTTGTTGTTTGTTTTTGTTTTTTTTTTTTTTAGCCTTGCGGAGCACTCACTCAGGGTTTGGAGTCGGTATCTGGATTAAAAATCACGTTTCGACTGGGATCCGAACCCAGTACCTACCAGCCTGTAGACCGATGACCTAACCATGACGCCGGTAAATACTAGTAGATATATTGTTTCATTATTTGCCATGTATATAGCCGTTTGTCAAGTCTCTCTACACGGTGGTCGTTTATATTAAATTCAAAAATACATTATACGGTTGTCGTATATATAGCCAAATTACTACGAATATATTCAGCCGTAATTTTTTAACTTATAAACATGAAGAGTTCTAACTTTTAAAAATTAAGCGTGTTATGGAATTCCCTCGATCGTAGTTCAAATAAAATGTTTTGGATCACACAGTAACTAGGTTTAGTATTCCAAATTAATGTAATTTCCATTTATAACCCATATTTAGAGAAATAAGGCCCACTAAATCCGTGATTGTGTTCCTTTAACTTTATTATCTATGTTCTATCAGCAGATAGTTACTTTATTATCTATGTTCTGTTAGCAGATGTTGTAACTAATTTTATTATCTATGTTCTGTTGGCAGATGTTGCTGATTCAAGTAAGATGTCTGTGGCATTGCAGCTTGATTCCAAAGCGTTGATGTGTTCCCCATGTCCTGATGTATACAACTGTCTCTCTCTGATGGTCTTCTGTACCTCCTGTCCCAACACTGATGGTGTCTTTCCTCAGGAAACAAAGGAGACAATGCCATCGAGCTTAATGCAGTCGTGCACGATGCCGGTGACGCTTTCAACACCTATGTATACGCTGCCTGATCCCATGATGCTGTCGTCGTCAGCACTGATGCCCAGTATGATTACACACCCTTCAGAAATGGCACATGGAGGATCATCTTCTCAGGTGGGTTTTTGCTTTTGCATGGGTATAGTTCAAAGGGTGCATGTACAAACCTCGTCGTGAGAAAACACCTAAAAAAGAAAGAAATGCTTTATTTAATGACACACTTAACACATTTTATTTACGGTTATATGGCGTCAGACATATGGTTAAGGACCACACAGAGTTTGAGAGGAAACCTGCTGTCGCCACTTCATGGGCTACTCTTTCCGATTAACAGCAAGGGATCCTTTATTTGCGCTTCCCACAGGCAGGATAGCACAAACCATGACCTTTGTTGAACCAGTTATGGATCACTGGTCGGTGCAAGTGGTTTACACCTACCCATTGAGCCTTGCGGAGGGTTTGGAGTCGGTATCTGGATTAAAAATCCCATGCCTCGACTGGGATCCGAACCCAGTACCTACCAGCCTGTAGACCGATGGCCTAACCACGACGCCACCGAGGCTGGTTTGAAAACACCTAAAGGATGTGATTAATTGATATATATATATATATTATAAAAGAAGATAAAAATTATTAGAAGATAAAAACCACTTTGATATACTACATACATTAAGAAACCAGAAACACATTAAATATACTCTTAACAAGGAATGCAATTTAATACCAATAACTGGATTAATATTGCAACATCCGTTAGTGTAAAGCATAAAGCATAAATTTCACACACAACCATTGATAAATGCAATACATATAACTGCAATGGAATATGCAATGCATATAACTACAATGGAATATATAATACATATAACTGCAATGGAATATGCAATACATATAACTGCAATGGAACATGCAGTACATACAACTGCAATGGAACATGCAATACATATAACTGCAATGGAATATATAATACATATAACTGCAATGGAATATGCAATACATATAACTGCAATGGAATATGCAATACATATAACTGCAATGGAACATGCAGTACATATAACTGCAGTGGAACATGCAATACATATAACTGCAATGAAACATGCAATACATATAACTGCAATGGAACATGCAATACATATAACTGCAGTGGAATATATAATACATATAACTACAGTGGAATATATAATACATATAACTGCAGTGGAATATATAATACATATAACTGCAATGGAACATGCAATACATATAACTACAGTGGAATATGCAATACATATAACTGCAATGGAACATGCAATACATATAACTGCAGTGGAATATATAATACATATAACTGCAGTGGAATATATTATAATACATATAACTACAATGGAACATGCAATACATATAACTGCAATAGAATAATGCATGTATATAGATCTCTCCACTTTATTTGGGCATGGGCATAAACATCACAACATTTATATGTGTGCATTTTGTACACAGTTTACAGTATCTCATTTCTAATGTTAACATGTCTATAATTTAAAACTATTTAGCTGTGCCCTGATGACCCAGCGAAGAGAGCCATGACAGCCAAGACTGGCTGCTGCGAGTGTCTGTGGATGCGCTGCGGCCAGACGTTCTACAACATCGATGCCCTCGTTGTGCATGTCAATGACGACCACGTCAAAGTGGAGCGGCCAGACATCGACTACCAGTGCAAGTGGACCGGCTGTCCCCGGCTCGGCAAGGGCTTCAATGCCAGGTCAGTGACAGTGTTTTAATTACCTCACTTGTGACAGGGTTTTAATTACCTCACTAGGCTGTCCCCGGCTTGGCAACAGCCTCAGTGCCAGGTCAGTGACAGGGTTTTAATTACCTCACTCGGCTGTCCCCGGCTTGGCAACGGCCTCAGTGCCAGGTCAGTGACACTTGGTTGTACCCAGTTATCTTTTTGTTTTGATTACTATCCTTGGCAGGTTTTTAATACCCCTCCTAGCCAGTGTCCAGTGAAATATGTTTTAAAGGCTGTCCTGTCTGTGGGAATGCCACATTTTGATGCCATGGTTTGTTTTTGTAATATTCTTTTTATCCTTGGTGGAACCACTGGTTTTTTAAAACTTCCATCCAGTACCACAAGATTCATTGGTATATCAAAGGCTGTGGTATGTGCTGTCCTGTCAATGAAAATGTCGAAATGTAATGCTAGGTTCCTTGGCGGAAACTATTGGGGTTGTTCGACATCCCAAACAGTACCCCAAAGGCTGTGGTATGTGCTGTTCTGCCAGACCAGTCTGATGTTTTGGGATCTTTTTCCTTTTCTACCCTCGGTGAACCCACTAAATATTTTCCATTCCCAGCCAGTTAACCATAACTTGTACATCAAATTCTGTGGTATATGCTGTTCTGTTTGTTGAAAAGTGTTCCCTTATGTCTTTCCACATGTATAACTACGTGATTACTGGTAAATACATGTACCATATACATTAAAGAATACAATCAGTTTTATAGGTTATAGTGTTGAGAAACTCCACTTGACGTCTGCTTTTCTCTCAAGGAGACACCTGTATTAATTACAATGTTGATGTAATTCTTGTTACTCGTTACAGGTACAAGATGTTGATTCATATCCGTACACACACCAACGAGAAGCCTCACCGGTGTACCATGTGCGGAAAGTGTTTCTCGCGGCTCGAGAATCTCAAGATACACAACCGCTCTCACACAGGTTTGTCAACTTAATATTGGAGGGGTTCTTTTTTCTGATTTTTATTTTGTAGTTTACACAAAGAAGATTACATTTGATCTAAAATCATGGTTCGCACGGTCTTGAAAAGTGCTTGAATTTAATAGTTTGAAATGAAAAGTGCTTATTTTAAGTCATACAGGTAACATATTATTTTATTTAGGGGCAAATCTTGTTAAATATGTCACTGGTCCGTGACAATATACCTTTTAAGCAGAGCGTAATCTTGCAAAATAGCGCGGTCAAATGTACACTGTTTACACTACTTTGTTCCGGTGCAACGGATACCAGTTTAGTACTAAACGGAACAAAGTGGTGTAGCCAGTGTACATACATACATACATGACCGGGCTATTTTACAAGATTGCCGTAATGTGCCAAAATAAAGGTGCAACGTTTAAGCATAGTGTAATATGCAAAGATAAAAAGTGTAATGTTTAAGCAGAGCGTAATCCAGCCAAATGCACACTGTTTACACTACTTCGTTCTGGTGCAACGGATACCAGTTTAGTATTAAACGGAACGAAGTGGTGTAGCCAGTGTATACATATATGAGGGGCTATTTTACGAGATTGCCTTAATGTGCAATATCGACTGAGGTAACCAATTGCAGCCTTTTGCGTAAATGACTAGATCGGGTAACTGACTATTAGTCTATTTGCACAGAGACTATGCAATTACGCGGAACCCACTGTATATATATATATATATATTAAAAAGTTAAAAACAATGAAAAAGAAGAAATGTGTTAGTATCACATGGGCTGCCGTTAAATTCAAAGGTCTGGTAATGTCCAATGGACTAGTTAGGAGTGAGTTTATATATTTTTCAAAAACATATGGAAAAGGGGAAATGTGTATTTTATCTGTTACCATGTGTGTGTTTGTGTCTGTTTGTTTTAAAGCTGTAATTTCAAGATACAATCTGTACCATCTACATTTTATAAAAGACTTGATCTTGAGTACTATGGCAAATTTAAAAAAAGGAAACAAGTTAATCAAAGAAAAAGTTATAAAAGTTTGTTTTGTTTAACAACCCCACTAGAGCACATTAATGTAAAACATATGGTAATTCTGACTTAGTCCTTATACAGCAAAGGATATTTTATATGCACTTTCCCACAGGCAGAAAACCCTTTGACCAGTCCAAAAAACCAAATTGGTTGAATGGATCCACAGAGATATTGTTCGCTCTTGCAACGCAAGAACCTCAAGCGAGCACTTGACAGACTCAGCTAAATCCTTTTCCACAAAGAGAAAAAACCCATCTTAAATAACATTGTGTATTAAAAATATGCTATTCAGTTATATTTTAACTGCAACATTTGTGTTTTTACTTTCTCGTTACAGGAGAAAAACCGTATGTGTGTCCATTTGAGGGTTGCAACAAGGCATACTCAAATTCAAGTGACCGCTTCAAGCATGTTCGGACTCACCAAGAAGAGAAACCTTACTTGTGCAAAATGCCAGGATGTAGTAAACGGTACACAGATCCAAGTTCGCTTCGTAAACACGTGCGCACACATGGCCACTACTACCGCGGGGAGGTTTCGCAGCCCACAAACCCTTTCCCCTGCCAACCCTCTACACCTGTTTCTCATTCCCTTTCGTCAGGGATTATTAATATCGGTCCAAATGGTGGCATGTTGCATCCATCACCATCGCCACAATTCATCCCGATGCGAAACAACATCTTCCCGATGCCCGGACTACAGACAGCTGCACAGTCTAACTCTCTTCTGCCTCCACACATTCTCAATGGTGCTGTTTCCATGGTTTCATCCCATATGACAGATATATTACCAAGGGCAGTAACTCCGCTTCCCATGCCTGTTCTGAAAATTGAACAAAGTATGTGTGGTGTAGGTGGTGCTGCGATGATGAAGGAGAATGAGAGATCTCAGGATGCACCATTGGATCTTTCACGGAGTCCACAGGCTGATTTGCCAGACTCTGACATACCTAGTCTCGGTTCACAGAACACGCCAGTCAGTTGTGGATACTCCGTGGAGCGAAAATTCTGGCAGAGAGATTTTAAGAATGGTCTTCTCCTTGATCTGTCCAATCATTCCATGGGTGACCCAGCAAAGAGCTCATTTCCCGGCATATCCTGGAGTTCGGTCTTCTAAACGGTCCATCCTCATCCAAACCAGTCAGCCGTGACTTTTCTTGCTGCCTTCAGCCACAGTGAAACAAAAAAGAATAAAGAGAGACATCTGATAAACTTACATAAGAATTCAGCCGTTGAATTTCATGACAGCGATCAACAGTGCTATAGCAAAAAGCTATTATATAATTGATTATCGATGGCATTTTTATCATTATAGAGTATTTACTTTGCTGTTATTCGTGTTAAATTGCTGACGAAAGACAATCTGAATTTTGATAATATTGTGCCTTCTCAAGTGATGCTCACTAGATTTTGTTTGCTTTTGAATAATATATGTTTTTGTTTGAGTCGAACATTGAAATAAGTTGAGAAAAACTGTTCAATAGATTTTGGTTGCTGTTAAATGATATATGTTTTTGTTTAATGAAGTCAGACATTGAAATATGTTGAAAACAGTTGTTATGTTACAAGAATCAGTAAGATTATGAATGGTATTTTGTTCTTGCCAAAATTCGCAAATGGACAATTTTCTGTTACATTTGTTTAGTTTCAGTATAAAATCACCGAAATTTGTTCCTGACTTTGCCATTTCGTACTCATCATCAGTTTATTGTAGGATTTAATGGTAACAATCATAGGAATTGTAAACTTTATGTGTCATAACCTATAAGTTACCAGAGGCCTAATTCAATAAACTCTTGCAGTGTTGCGGTCTCGCAGTGCCATGTAAAATACAATTTTGCTTACATCCCTAGTTTTTAAGCACAATTTTAAAAGCCATTTTTGATCTTTTAAATTAGAATTTCTTACATTTTAATATTTAGAATATTCATTTTTATACACCTGAAGTGGCTCTGGTCATCAAGGTTCTTGTAACATCCCAAAATGCATTTTTTACAATTCTAAAAATGCACTTTCGACTAAGAAGTAATGGTTATTGGAACAAGCTATAGATATTTTTGGATGATATTTCCACTTTTAAATGTGACAGATTTTAGCTTCTCTCTGCTGTAATCGTATCATAGGCTGAAACTAGGGTCTGTGCTTTTAAATTAACTTGAGAAATCTTTGTAAAATGAAATCCCAGGTCTGTATTTTGTGGTAACCAGTACATGGGTTACTGTGTTTACTTTTATGTGTGTACATTAACGTAAAAAGAAGTGATGTTTTGTATGCAGTTTTAATGGTTTTGTAATAAGAGGCCCACAAAACAAATTGTACATTGGTAAATAAATCATTGTATATGTTCAATAGGTAACAGACATAATATGGTAATATGACTGGACTCAATATTAATATATTTTCATCCAAATATTATTTATCACCATTAAAAAAAACACAAACAAAAACAAACACAGACAGTTTCCATTAATATGGTAGATTATGTGACTGTAATCAAGTTTATAGGATATTAAACAAGCTTTCATTTTATTTCATAATTATATCTTGGGTGAAATAATTTTCAGTTGTCACAAGCTTTAGTGAACCCCAATAAAACTTATTTCACAAGAGACATAAACATACGAAATGGTAGCGAGTTTAATATCTTATTTATTACTCATAATCAATCTTAATTTATATCACTCACCTGCCATTTTAGAGGAATATATCTTTCATGTGTACTTGCTGCTAATCAAAAAGAGTAGCCTATGGAGTGGCAGCAGCCGGTTTCTCTCCAGTTTTCTCTGTGGGCCTTGACCATATAACTAATTATAATGTGTTGAGTGTGTCATTAAATTAAACATTTTGTTCTTTCTCTCATTAGCATAGCCATGATTTTATTGGGGGATGGGGGGACACCAGCATTGTCTAACAGTCTTTTACTTCTCACGTTTACACATTTAGAATGGAGCAACTGACAAATATAAAATGTGGTGGCTCAAAAAAAAAAGAAAAAAAAAAGGGAGGAGTGGGTGGGTATATATGGTTCCTTAGCTAAGCCAGTGACTGTTTTTGCTATATCCCATTTGCAGCAAAACGGAACCAATGAGGTGGTATGTAACTACAGACTGTATAATGTTAAAACTCGTATAAAAACAATTATTAACTTTTAAACCCATAACAACTCTTGTAATATTTTTTCCAAGAAACATTTATGGAAATAAAGGTTTCTTTACAATTAATGAGTAAAGCTCATTTCTAATACAGGGATGAAAAAACAAATGTCGGAACAGCCAAGCTATGCGGTATCACCTGAAGTAATCAATAGTGCAGTGTTTGACTGTTCCATCACTTCCCTTCCTCCCTGTGTTCAAATGGAATATTTTACCTATGCAATTTGATGACAATTTGTAAAGAAACCTTTTTATTTACACTGAGATTTATAAACTAAATGTTTTGTGGGTTGGCATGGGTAATAATAAGCAAAAGTAATGTTTTGTTATGCATTTTAACATTATATCGTGATATCGTTACATGCCCATTCTCTTTGACACAGACAAACATCTTTGTCATTGTGTTCTGAGTAGTATTACAATGCAGGGCTAGTCACAAAATTCACCAATTGCAAATTTTTAAAACAATTGGCAAATTTTATTTTTAGTTGGCAAAAAATTTTTGCTATATTTTATTAGAATATAACTGATTTTCTCCCATTTTTGAAGTTTTAATAGCAAATTTGACAAAACTTTATGGTCAACCAGAGCTAGTCCTGCAGTGGTTTGGCTGTCAATTTGGAGTCTTTGCATACTAGTTATAAACATGTGACTAAAGTCATAGTTTTGCAGCCCTCGAAATTCGCGACGGCAATCGGCAGTGCCGTCACAAAAGCTATCGCAAAATTGATTTGCGACAGCATTTCATTGCCATAGCAAATCTGAGTGTTGTAAAGTCTGTAGACATTTTTCTCTGAACTCGATTGCAGAAAAAACACACAATTATAATCGAGTGTGGCCCAATGTTTTCAATTTAATATAAATCGGTTTATTCCAGTATAGAAGCTTACGAAAGTAAAGTTGAGATGTCATGTTTTAGCATATTATTACTGCAGTGGATCATATATGAAAACAATTGACAGCATTAATCTTTTCTTTATAATTACCGCTGCAAAATTGATTTGCGACGGCACTTAACTGCCGTAGCAAACTTGTCCGAATTTCAAGGGCTGGTTTTGTACTTTGTACACATTTCAACAGATACAACGTAATTTGGTTATTTGTCGTTTATTTATTGCCAATTAAATAATGATACTGCTGGCAGTTATTAACTTATTGTTTTTGTGTTCATCTCATATTAAAATATATATTAGGAGATGAATATTCAAGTGCTGAAGAAATATGTTTGTGCGTTACTACACATATATTTTTTGTTTTCGTTATTGTTGATTTTTGTGTCTCTGAAAAGATAATTATGTCCCATGCTTATTAGATAATGTTTTTATGATCACCTCACATTAAAATAGATCTTAGGAGATGAATATTCTAGTGCTGGAGAACTGTTTGTATATGCAGTGCATTGTTTTTGTTATTGTTTTCTAAAAAGCTGTGCCCTGTGCTATGTTTTGGAAGGTTTACAGATCTGGCACTATTGAACTGTATTTACACATAAGAATCTGTTATATATCTATAATATTGTAAATGTTTTACTGTTTATGCTCACTTACTAATTAATTTAATGATCGTGTACATCCTATAATTTTATTAATGTTTTTATTTGTAAAAGAACTGAAATATAATGGTTACTGTGTACTTTGTATCAAAAGTTTGACATTTGTATCAGTGTTAAATAGAGAATATTATGAGTGGTCATTAGATACAATTTATTTCACCATGAGTTTGTTTCAAAATTTATTTAACAAGTGAAAGAGTTAAATACATTTTCAAATGAGTTATAAGTTAAATAGTGTCTAACAGACAGTGTATTTACTGTGCTAATTTTTGCTGTTAACTTATAAATACAATCAACTTACACTTTACAGAGCAATAAATTTTGGTCATGCTTTCATAGAATGTTATGGCTGTGGTGACTGGGTCAGCATTGAGGATCAGTAAATCAGATGTCATAAAATTAATATTCTACTAGAGAGATATAGCTACATGTATACGATACCAAAAATCTTAAGTTTTCATTCATATGGGTCTGTTAACAATTACATTTCTAATATTATAATTCTGTTTTTTAAGTTACTAACAATTTAATGTCCTAACATTAGAAGTGAAATTTACACATTATGGTTTAGCAATTTGACATTTGAGGAGTAACCTTTTTAGTAATAAAATAAAGAGATTCACCTGTAGACGAACAAGTTTTCAGTTTGCATCCTACACAAACATTGAAAAACAGTCCTGGAATCAATAAAGGAATGAATGAATATTTAATGACACCCCAGTACAAAATCACACATTGGCTATCAAACCGTTTTTGGGACATATGACAAACTTTATTGGTTTACAAATCAACAGACATAAAAGTTGTCTGCATGATTTTAGATTTTTGTTCTACACAAAAACTATTCTTTCCTTGTTTTGTGATGAATAGCTCACAGTAACTATGTATGCCTCTAGATCCTTCAAAGGTTTTGTGGATTTTCTTTTCCAATGAAATTTTTTGTCTTGGTTTAGACCCAATACTTTAATTAGCAATCACACCTTAAAAAGGCACGTACCTCTGAGAAGTAACGGTTATGGAGACAAGCTCTGTTCTATTTTTAGAAGGGTATTTTCCCCCCCTTTTTAACATCACAGACTTGTTTCACTCTGTTGTACATTTATTGAAATGTGTTACAGGTTTGTAGATTAACAAAACTTAGTGTCCGTTTTCACAAGCCGAAACTATAAAGTCTGCAACTTTTAACAGTCTTTATTTCCTGCTGGTTAGTGTCAGCTGAAAGAATATAGAATCACCACACAAATTGGCAAGACATTTGAGAGTTCACAGTCGTATGTATTTAATTAGCCTCAGTCACTGGGTCATCCATACAAATGAATGTCCAGTTAACAGTATTTGACGATAATGTTGAATCATGATACTTCCAAGTCCAACAAGTCAAAATAAAACAGGCCACAGATGTTTTACTGTAAAACACTCTGTGAGAATTAAATTATTATAGAATTAGGATAATTTTAGATCATGAAAATTAAATTTGAAAAGGACCATGGACTGGAGAGTGTGGATTTTAAGAAATGGATTTGTTAGTTTGTTTGTGCTGCTGGCACTATGGTGAACATGTCTTACTGGTTATATATACAAATGACTGTAAAATATGTATTTATATTATTTATTGCAGTTATTGTTTTGAATAAAGATTTATTTAAGACATTTCAGTGTTTTCGTGTTATGTGAAGATATAATTTTAGGTTACAATACCGGAAAGCTTTAAAACAAAATGAAGAAAGAAATGGAATATAGTGACCCAAAAAGAAACAAAAATAGGAATAATTTAAGGATTTCTGTCATTTTAATTACAATAAAACCCCTCTAAACCGACACCCATGGAACTAACGATACAAAGTCTGGTTTTATATGATATTCAGGTTATATTGTATACCGATATTTAAAAAAGGACAGTTAAATTCATGTGGGAATTACATTGAGGGAATTCCAGTTTCATTAAAATTGTTCATTAAGTAACTCCAGGTATGCATGAGTTAAGCTGTCCGTTGTATAGTAAAATAAAAAGTGAACCGACATTAAATTTGGTAAATGCATTCCATTTTTCATTGGCAATTCCTCAAAAAACTAATTGGTATAGAAATAACCTGAATCATAGCATGCATCCACAGGGATATGATCACACAACCCAAGCACCTCTGGCCATAGGCGTACAGGTTCCCAATCCTAAATGGAGGCTGGGGGTGGGGGGTGGGGGGTGGGGGTGGGGGTGGGGGTGGTAAGGGGCTCAGGCTGATTTTTGCCTGAATTAAATGAATACCAGAAATGGATAAAAACTGCCGTTAATGAATCAGTACATTATTTCCATGGATTACAACTAATATTGTGGGTAGCATGATGGAAATACATCATAAAAATGTTTCGGGTAAACTAATTTTGCCCGAATATTGTTTTTGCCTGAATATGATGATTTTTTTTTTTTACACTTATGTCTTTGGTGAATGTTCTACAAACTGAGATGAATCCAATCCAGTACTTGGCCCATAGCTTATTCAATAAACTATTCATTCTGTTGCAGTGGTCATATTCAAGTGCAATTAACGGATTTTTTATTATTCTTTTTTTTAATTTTTTTTTTTTTTAATCATTTTTTTTTTTTTTTTTT
>JAECMU010088268.1:0-11742 GCA_016106625.1 Dracogyra subfuscus
TATTTAAATAATAAACATTAAAAAATATGGCAGTGGCTTCCATGCAGTCGTTAAACTAGTATTCATCTTTGTTGAACAAACAGACAATTTTGTAGATGTACCGGGTCAAAATCCAATCGGAGCTACACTGCCTATTTTATTTACTGTGGAAAGTGATTTTTCACTCGCCTTAATTAGCATATTAAGGTGTGCAATTTTCCACTCACCTATAATTTTCAAAAACCAAGGACTGGTTCATCTCCATCCTTCTGTCTGTCTGTCTGTCCATCCGTCTGTCAATCTGTCTGTGCCACATTTAGTTTTACGGATGGTTTTTTCACAATGCCTTGAGACATTGAGTTGAAATTTTGTATATATACATGTATATCACATACTGTTACATATCAAGTTTGACTTTCGTGGTAATTTACCATTTTTGACATACATGTAGTTATGGCCCTTGAACTTAGGAGATATGAAAACATGTTTTCTGGATGTTATTTTCACAATGCCTTGAGATACTGACCTGAATTTTTTTGTATATGTGGCAATATCAGTTTTATCTGTATATAATGGTATTTTATAATATTTGTATTGTTTCCTGTAACTAATTATATTATTATTGTTATTTACAGGTAATCTGTGTATGTGATGTTTTTAATGTTTACTGTACTTAATTAATCCAATGTCCCTTTCAGGTAATTCTGAAAATGATAGTGCTCCTTTAATTTAATCATTTACTTTTAATACAGCTTCTTTATTCCAGGTGCTCTGTTTCAGTCAGCTTGTTAACTGGTGATATGTTGATTAAAAAACACAAGCATGAATCTTGCACAAGCACCTAACAATAGCACTTGCATTCTTGCGCTGTGTCTGTCCTTTGTTCTAAACTTTCAAGCTTGGGTCTAATGTAAGCTGGTATTCTGTCTTGGTGTTTCTGGATGTTATTTTCACAATGCCTTGAGATACTGACCTGAAATTTTTTGTATATCTTTATCATGTACTGTTACAGATGGAGTTTGACTTTCAAGGTAATTTACCAATTTGTTTACAAAGTTATAACCCTTAAATTTAGGAGATACAAAAATGTGTTGGGTCTGGTAATTAAGATAGTCTCAATGCTTGGGTTTTATATGTTGGCAAAACAAACAAAAAAATGAGCAGGGGGGAGGGGGGGGAGAGGCATGGCAGCATGCCCCTAGGCACTCCCTTGGATCCACACCTCTCGGGTATTCAATGACATTTCTTGTTATGTCTGAAACAAACAGCTAGTAGTAAATGGCTCGCTTGGGCTATTTCTCATTCTAGCCAGTGCACCATGACTGGTATAAAACAGTATATCAAAGGCCATGGTATGTGCTATCCTGTCTTTGAGATGCTGAATATAAAGGATCCCTTGCTGCTAATCGAAAAAAGTAGCCCATGAAGTGGCGACAGCACATTTCCTCTCTCAATATATGTGGTCCTTAACCATATGTCTGACACCATATAACCGTAAATAAAATGTTTTGAGACTCCACAGGTAGCTATTGTATGGTATTTGTTGAACATGTGTCAAGCGGGCGTGCTGATTACAGTAAAACAGTTTGTTTTGTTTAACGACACCACTACAGTACATTGATTTATTTATTCTTCGGCTATTGGATGTCAAACATTTGGGGTTTTTAATTTATATCTTAGAGAGAAAACCTGTTACATTTTTCCATTAGTAGTAAGGGGTCTTTTATATCCATCACTCAACAGGCAGGATAGCACATACCATGGCTTTTGATATACCATTTGTAGTGCACTAGCTAGAGCAAAAAATGTACCAATTACAGCCTCCTACCACTATTACAGTTTGCCTTTAGTAAACCCACAGGTGACTGACCTCTCTGTTATAGTAGTAATAGTTTAATTATTTTATTGTTTAGATCATGTATTTCCATACATCTGAAGTGTTTCTGGTCATCTTGGTGTTTCTAATATCACAAAATGCATATTTAATTTAAAAAAAATTAAAAGCATGTGTGTTCTAGTCTGCTTTCAATGGTATTTCACCTTGTCAACATCACAGACTGTTTTACTCTGTTGTAACATTATCCAGATGTGTTAGATTAAATAAATTTAGTGTTTATTTTCACAGGCTGAAACTAGGATTATAAACACAGAAATCTATCATGCACAGGTCTGGGAGAAGTGGGGGGTGGGGGGTGGAGGTGATCCAAAATATTTATAAACTAAGAGAAGAAACCCGTTGTCATAGCTCTTTTTCAGTGGGCAGCAAGCCGCATGTGAAGTTATAATATTATGTCATCACATGCCTTTTATTCTGTTATATGGATAAATGATTTGTTTTTTTATAAATAAAACCATTTTAAAATGTATTTAAAATGAGCACTTAAATAACATTTCATGGGGTTATATGACCACTGAATTCACCACTGAGGGATCAAGTTCAATATATTTTCTCTCAAATATATAACAAAACATATATATTGGTAAACTTGCAAGTTCTGATATTTGTCCTATGAAAGACAAGGGGCAATTCCACAAAAGATTATACCTCTGGAGTGAAATTTTTCCTCCTGTTATGCCTTTATTTTTACATAGAATTATTTGTTAATAATGAATAAACCATAAAATATTCAAAACTGTGTCATGTGACTTGGTAGCCATCTTTAATTTGTGCTATTTCCTCCTAAGAATAGAACCCAAATTGCACTGAAATCTGTTTAACACATACATTATTTTCCATTGTTATATTTCTTGGAAGCATATAATGTAAGATTGTGAAATGTATTAATTCCCAAACTAGAGTGAGTGCTATAAAAAACAATTAACAATAAGTTTCAGAATTTTCTTGGCCTTTGCACTTGTAAGTTTTATAATTTCGTTACTGTCACATCTGTGTAAAACTATAGAAATAAATAGTTTTCAAGAACTGCAAATACTTTTTTTTTTTTTTATGATGCACTCAACACATTATAATTATGGTTATATCGGTGTCGGACATATGGTTATGTCGAGAAAAACCCCAGTGGTTAGCTGTAGGGGATCGATCCTATACCGACCATGCATCAGGCGGGCACTGTACCACTGGCTATGCTGCCCGCTCTGCAAATACTGTCACTCCTAAACTTAGAAGTTAATCTAAAGATGTCTATTTCACTAAAATAAAATAATCATGACTCCATTAACAGTTTTTAAATAGATACATTATGTAGATGATAGCAATATCACAAGCACCAATGCATATACCCTTATAGGTTTATACTTCAAGATAAATATTGATGTCAGATGCACAAAGAATTTGTTTCATTAGATATATTGTATTGCTTGTGATGTCAGAGGTAGACATTGTTTCATTAGCTTAGATTAGTATATGTACAGCACTGTTTATTGTAAACAGTATCTATAACGTTCAATAATAATTACCGGTAACACAGATTTAGAATTGCAGTTTCATACATGTAGTGACAAGTCACTTATTTTGCTATTTTCACATTTATTTATGATAAATAATGACACATTAGATTATTTCATACATAGTCTTTCATAATTAACTCAGAAAAATAAATCAACATTACATCATACTGCCACAGTGATTTCCCATGAATTCTTAGCTAAAAGTGTAAAGTACATAACAGTTTCCATCAGTTATTCAACAAAACAGCCAAAAATTTGTCATTGTGCAATTGCAACACAAATTCAAAATATGATTTCACGAAATTAACTCTTGGTCACCTGAAATTAATTTTGTAATGATATAAATATTTTTTACCCATAAATGAGGTTATTTGGTTGTAATATTTTATGGGCATGTAACTTCAGTCAAGAATAATCTTTACATTTCAAAAGATAAATATAGCAATAATAATAATTTTTGAAAATGTGTCATCCAACTATGAGATTGCCTCTTTAAAGTGACATTCCTGTGTTTGCTGCAATGTATAAGACATATCGACTAACAGAGACTTTTTAACGACTGTAATTACATATCAAATATATAGCTCTGCATAAAATATTAGTGACTGTATATTAAATGTGTTTCTGATTGTTCTAATATTTGTACTAGGTTAAATTTCATTTTATTTCCTAAAATATGTTTTTTCGTACGTTCGAAATTATTAGAAGACAAAATCCATTTTGGGCTACTTACACATATTAAGACAATGAGAAACACATTGAATATACAGACACTGATATTCTAAACAACGAAATATATTTAATATGTAAGTTTAATTGTAGAAATATTATATTAGTTGGAAACATCTTATAATGCAGCAAACTCAGGAATGTCCTTTTAATAGTTATAAATAGCAAATGTCCTTTCATTTTAATAATTGGTTACTAGTACTACTACTAAAAATATCACAACTTGCTGATGTTTTTAGTAGAATACCTCCCATGACAGCAACCTAGAAAATTAACGAGAATCAAGTACATTTGAATAAACACAGAAAGAGGTTGGAGAAGGAAAAGAACAGAATACTAGTAGTTAAAAATGGAGCAAGATAAAATGAAATAATTTTTTTTTTTTTTTTGACAGGACAGCATGATGAAAAAAATAAAAATAATAATAAATAAAAAATATGGGTTACTAGTATTTACAATATTTGCCTTATTCCCATTGATTTCTTATGAAACATTTGAAAGTGAATGCAGTATATATAAAACAAAAAAACACAAATCATTACACTTCGAATCAAGATATACATGTAGGCCTAAACATAAACTGTTGTCTCATTGTTGAGGCATATGTGCAGAACATTTTGAAGGGAGTTGGGGTTTAGACTGGCTGGCATCGACGGTGCAACTGCCCAAATTACAGAGATGGGGTGAAAAATTGTGAGAACCTGATGTCCTAAAATGCAATTTCTTGCATTCTACAAGTAAAATTCATCATGACAAATGCATGGAAATGCATATTAAAATAATAATAATAATTTGCTTTGAGCAGGGATAGGGTTGGAAAGGGAGGAGGGGAGTTGACCCCCAAACCACCACCCTGAACATGCCCCTATTGTTAGTGGTCGGGTGTTGTTTGAGGTGGGATTCAGAGATTGTTGTTTTGTTACATGAGATTAGGTGGGTTTTTTAAAAGTTACATTGTCTGGAATATTTTTATTATTTACCGTAAGCATACCGGTATACCGTGCAAACAGAAAATCCCATTACATTTCGTGCATATATGGCACCGCACTCATCACTGGTTTCACTACACTGGCTTATCAAGGTCAAAAACATAGCTATTATTTTGAAAGTGGAACACTTTTGATGGGCTTCTACCGATCTCGGTTTTCATTGGCTTATCACAAGTGTGAAATTCCCCCCAACAACAGATCATGTGAGATTTCGCAGTCTTTGAACAAATTTAACTGTTTTGATTGAGAGGTCGTCTCATAACTCCAAAAATATTTATATCCACAGTGGTATGGTACGTCTTTCCAGGGTCGGTGGGTGGGGGATTTGCCAGCTGTTGGCATACACGTTACATGTAAGGGCGTGTTACTAATTACGTAACGCTAGAGGAAGAAAGTACTATCTTCGATTTACGTAACATTTTTCAAGATTATATGTTATTTTTATTCACTACTTAGACCTAAAAAGGTGGGGTTTTTTGTGTGTGTTTTTTTTTTTTGGGGGGGGAGGAATGCTTGGTCAGTCTAGGATAGATCCGCATCAACGGGTATATGAAAATCCATGGTATGTGATATCTTGTCTGCAGGATGGTACATATAAACGATTCCTTACAAACAAAAATCCCAACAAAACAACCAATGTAGTGGGTTTCCAATGCACGTGTGCAGGGATTTCAGCGGGGTTGGGGTTATAGACTGTGTTGAGTGAAGTTTATATGCCAATATATAGATAATATGGGGCCATACTCACCCAGAAAATACATTTAAAAAAATTTAAGTGTGGGCAAGTTAGGGTTTTGACCTCCAATACAGCCCCCTCCCCGCACATGCACCCGATTCCTCTCTAAATTGTCAAAATTACCAAATGTTAGACACCCAACATCAGATGGAAGGAAGGATAGAATATGTTTTATCTAACAACGCACTCAACACATTTTATTTACAGTTGTATGGAATGAATAAATGAATGAATGTTTAACGACACCCCAGCACAAAAAATACATCAGCTATTGGGTGTCAAACTAAGGTAATGAAAATAAATAAGGTGATGATCAACATCAATAGAAAAAGTCAAGATATAAATAAAAACAGTGTAAATACAAATACAAATATCACAAATAATATCACAGTGTAAATACAAATACAAATATCACGGATACTGACTTTTATTCTAAACTTTAAAGGTTACAGCACGTGCAGGGGCAGTTGTATGGCATCGGATGATTATTAAATCAATATACTCTAACTTTGACATCGTTAAACACTCCTACCTCCGGGCCACCCTAACTTTACCCTTTTCAAAGAAAGAATATTTATTTGAATTTGTCAATTTTAACACGTAAAATTAAGAAGAAAAAACGTTCATTGTCTACTTTGGTATATTTTATTAAAAAACATATACATGATTAACATGTTACTAGTATACAAACAAAACTTTGAAAGTTCTACTAACACTTTATAAAATATTAATTCTGAAATAGGAAGGTACGTTATCATTATCAAACAGGTTTTAACGAAAGACTCTAGCACTATATCCTCAAACAAACGTTCTTCGTACAGTGCAAGATTTCTCTTTTCATTTTTTGAGACAAACTCTACAATTTGAAATTGTGTTAACTGAAACTGACAACATGCTGTCGTTTGAACTTTGCCGAGCTATGGCGGCACTGACTATGAATCGAGTGTATACTTTTGTTGATATCCGTTCATAACGAACACACACAAGTTTTTTAAAAGTGCATTTGAGCTTGTATTTCATATCTGTACTTGATGTGATAATATGGTACCCAGAGAATGTAACTTTAAAGTAGGATTTAGAGTTTGTTGTTTTCTTGGAGGGGGTGGTGTCTTTCAGTGTTTGAAATAAGCCCTTGTCTGTTTGTCCTGATAAGTAAAAATATAAATGTACCACAGTGGTTGTCCAGTGGACAAGTGAAAACATTTCAATGCAGTTTTTGATTTTGAAGAATCAAAACTAATGTCCTTGCAACTAACAACTTATTTTGACAAGCGAATGTATTGGCGGACAAGTAGATTTGTAGATATAGTTGTCCGGTAGACTAGTGAAAATTAATTTTTATTGCTATCACAGGTTTTCAAAAACTATAAAACATTCCATATAGGCCATTTATATCTTCCCTCCAACTTGTCTTTCATAGGACGAATAAGTTTACAGATATATGTTTTTGTTATATATTTGAGAGAAAATATATTGAAATTGATTCTTCAGTGGTGAATTCAGTGGTCATATAACACCACGAAATGTTGTTTAAGTTCTCATTTTAAATTCATTTTTAAATGGTTTTATTTATTAAAAAACACAAATTGAATCAATTATACATAAAACAGAAAAAAGGCATGTGATAACATAATATTATAACTTCATATGCAGCTTGCTGCTCATTGAAAAAGAGTAATGACAACAGGTTTCTTCTCTCAGTTTATAGATGTTCTGGAACCTCCCCCACCCCCACCTTCCCCTTCCCCCCAGACTTGCACATGATATATTTCCAGGACAGTGGATAGTTACTAGCATGAAGTCAGTGGCCTTACATTTTCCATTTGTTAAGAATGTTGAGCTGTTAAAACTCGCTCAGTGTGGATGTCAGTACCGGAATGGCAGCACAGTGCCTGTTAGTACCAAGGCTCCTTGACATAACAGTACCACTATAGTGTTGCAGGGCACACATTAAAGCCATAGACCCTAGCTTCAGCCCATGGACATAGACACCAAGTTTAGTTAATTTACAAAAGTGTAACACATCTGGATATTGTTACACAGTCTGTGATGTTGACAAGGTGAAATACCTTTAAAAACAGACTAAAACTTGACTCCATAATGTTTCTTCTCAGATGCATGTGCACTTTTTAAAATATGAAACGTGCCTTTTGTGATATTAAAAACATCTGGATGACCAGAAACACTTCAGATGTATGGAAATAGATGATATAAACAATAAAATAATTAAAATGGCTGATTTCAGTAATCACAAACAGCTCTAATAGTGAAAAATATGTCATAGTGTTTAAAAACTAGGATCTGTCCCTTTAAGTGAATCACACTTTCTACCTCTGTTTCAGATTACCATTATAACAGAGAGGTCAGTCACCTGTGGGTTTACTAAGGGCAGACTGTAATAGTAGGAGGCTGTAATCGGGACATTTATCGCTCTATAGCCAGTGAATCATGACTGGTATATCAAAGACTGTGGTATGTGCTATCCTGTGTGTTGAGTGGTGCATATAAAAATCCCTCGTTATTGATGGAAAAATGCAGCAGCCAGCAGGTTTTCTAAGACTATACATGTGCAGTAAATTAAAAAAATACCAAATGTTTGACATCCAATAGCCGATGAATAAATAAATCAATGTGCTGTAGTGGTGTCGCTAAACAAAACAAACTGTTTAACTGTAATCAGCACGCACGCTTGACACGTGCTCAACCAAAAATAAGAAATGTTTTATTTAACGATGTACTCAACACATTAAATTTTTATTTACGGTTATATGGCGTCAGACATATGGTTAAGGACCACACAGATTTTGAGAGGAAGCCTGCTGCCACCACTTCATGGGCCACTCTTAGGTCGATTAGCAGCAAGGGATATTTTATTTGCACTTCCCACAGGCAGGATAGCACAAACCATGGATCACTGGTCGGTGCAAGTGGTTTACACCTACCCATTGCGCCTTGCGGAGCACTCACTCAGGGTTTGGAGTCAGCATCTGGTTTAAAAATCCCATGCCTCGACTGGGATCCGAACCTAGTACCTACCAGTCTGTATACCGATGGCTTAACCACGACGCCACCGAGGCCGGTCATGTTCAACAAAGACCACACAATAGCTGTCTGTGGAATTAAAACACGCAGTTCTCGGTTTAAGCCTAGTGGTTAGTTTTCCACTGGTCATGCTGTGGACCAGTTCGACTCGTTCCTGCCTAACAGGGCCTAGATGGGCTGAATATTTACTTACCTCGAGACCGTTATATATACTGTTATACACACGATAACCTGTCCAAGTAGTCCACAGCTCAACTTCGCTTCTTGTAGTGACCCGTGCCGGACGCTTTCCTTATAAAAGTCGCTATATGTACACGAATTACACCCTAATATATATTTGACTCATTATTTCTACGAAATTAAGGCTGTTTTCAACGAAAAGCCCAGTTTCGGTTTCGATTACATTTCCGAGAAATGTAAGTGTTAAACAGTGAGGACAGTGACCTAGATTCAAGTTTTATCTATAGTATAGTAGATAAATTATTACGCATGCGCTAAATTTATAGTTAACAAACACCAACAATAAAATACCCGTAACAAGCCTCAGTTCAGCCAATTCATGTATTTGTTTCCGTATATGATTTATACAGACTGACATGAACAGTAATATCAACATCAAGAAAAGAAAAAGCAATATATGTTATAATGGTTACAAATTCCTAGCTTAATTATAATTTATATACTAACAATAATTAACAAGTGACGATGTCATTAGGCACGTCTTTGTTCAAACATCTTATAGCAATACGGCCCTATAACTGGAGCAATATGTGCTGGGCAGAGAAGTAGAATGAATAGCTTCTCAGGGCCGATTTTATATGTATGGATTTCGTGACACCGGGTTATATCAAAACCTGTTTAACACTGGTTTATGTAAAACGCTGAAAAACTTGGCCAAGTAATACACCCGTTGTGCATTTTACATGTGAGTGTTTTACCTGTGTTAAAAAAACAACAAAAAAACACGCTTTTTATATGGGTAACCTACCTGGGTGGCTAAACTGCCGGCAGCGGCTCCTTTGGCTCGACCGCCCAACGCCGCTACCACTCCACCAACGAAGAAGGACGAAGAGGCTTTGGCTCCGAATGTCCAGACTTCGCTGACCACCGCGGAACCGAGCGAATTTGACACAGCGATGTGTGAAACGCCTATCGGACGCCCGCCCGCACCTCAGCCTTCTGAGAAGTTTCCGGTTTTGTCGCCGATCTCCCGGCCGTCACCTGTTGAGAACGCGACCCGGAAAGTTGCTGTCACTAAGCGGAAGGCAACCGCTTCCCTAAGCGGCCAACCAGACAGGCCAACTCAGCCTTCCGCACCGCCGAAGCCCGCCGAGGGACGATCTGGGCAATGGACTTTACAAGCCGGCAAGATCCACTCACGCTACGCCCAGATCGTCAAGCCGAATCTCGAGGACGTTCGTCGGCTAATCTCACCGGGAACCAGACAACTCGGACCCGGGGACAACTCGGCCCAGACAACTCGGACCCGAGTTATTGATACGGGTTCATTGATACTTGCGGAAAACGTCGAAATCTGAATTTTAAGTAGCAGAATTGAATAGTCGATGTATAATACAGTATTTATATGCTTGAATGCCAAAGCAGTATAATTACGACATGTGCAGACCATTTTCACCTGTTTTAGAATCACAACTCATAACTGTTAACACCCTTTGGTAGATGAAAGAATAAACGATTAGTCGCCATCAAGGACAGCTCGTATATATATATTTATCGTTTCGCACTTAGGATTCAATATTAAAAAAATATACAAATGACAATATGATTTATTTTTTAAAGCAAATATCACCTTTTAAATGATTAATTATATACATGATTAATTATAACGTATTAATTATATACATTATTTGCTGAAAATGGCATCGTGCTCACCAATTGGAATTACTTCTTAATAGCAGGAAGTCAGGAGGCTATATCCGCGAGTGTTGTTACAACGATAAATAAATGTTGCATGTTTTTTCTGGGATCATCACCAATGCCAGCAGGAGGGAGATTACGCGTGCGAGTGCGAATAATTTTTACATGCTCATATACCACTAGAGTTTCGAACATGTCCGTCCCGGGAACTGTCTGTGAATAGCCAGTGACTTGCTCTGGGACAGAACAAAATTAAAGGGACAGTTTTGAAATTTACATCCAAAAATTAATTAGTGGGCCTTTAAAATTTTGATGAAAATGGACAGAATTTTGAAAATAGCAATTAGTAAAAGTAATTAGTAGGATTAAAAAATATATATAATAAAAAATGTTTATAATAATAATAAAAATTTAAAAGCCAAAAATAAAATGAATTGACTGCTCGGCCGAATATTTATATAATTTGGAGCATTTTTGAAGGACAGTCCAAAAATAAATAAGAGAAAGAAGAGAGGATCGGACTATTTAATAATATTTATAAAAAAAGAAGTAATTTCGACATAAAAGTTTGAACGAAGGTCTAAAAGTTTAAAGTCCGATTTATATGGTCCGGGCCGTGGGGTAAGTTTGAGGTGGGCGGAATTTGGAATACGAATTTAGTAGTTTGTCAAAGACCGAAAGGAAAATGAGCTACAAAAATTAAGTCCAAACAATAAAATTAGAGTGCTCGACCGAAAAAGGTTTCAAGGTGATTTGAGCAATTTAGACCAGCTGCCAAAATAAACTACACAAAAAATAAAATAAATAAACATAAAATGTTGAACTGCGGCCGAAATGTTTTAAGTTCAACTAAGCCAAACACAGGCGGTGCCTGTCCTAAGAGGTTGGCGCCTACGGAAAGTTGAGGACCGGTCCAGCAGTCAGTGACGGGATCAGGTTCTTCCTGCCAAGCAAAGCCTGGATGACGATGTTGTAACCGGC
>JAECMU010088317.1:0-22681 GCA_016106625.1 Dracogyra subfuscus
GATAGCACAAACCATGACCTTTGTTGAACCAGTTATGGATCACTGGTCGGTGCAAGTGGTTTACACCTATTCATTGAGCCTTGTGGAACATTCACTCAGGCTTTGGAGTCGGTATCTGGATGAAAAATCCCATGCCTCAACTGGGATCTAAACCCAGTAACTACCAGCCTGTAGACTGATGGCCTAACCACAATGCCACCGAGGCCAGTAAATGTAAATAGTTACACACACTTAAGATATAAACAGTATAGTTTTATCGCATATTATTTATCAGTTAATGATACAGGACCCCATTCCTGTCATTAGTCAATTTCTTCTGGGCAATAAAGCATTAAAAATAAATTTAAAACATTACATGTTGAAATATGATGCCACACAACATTTTTCTGTCTTTTTTAACAAATTCATCAGATCTTTGATTTTTTATATTTTTTCTCAATTAAAAAGTTTCACTGTTCAATAACTGTGTACATTTGCATGTGCCATTTATAAATACAGCCACAAGAACAAACATGGGAGTCAATCCCAACCATTATGACACTTCACATTATGTTTATACAATAATATTTAACATCCTGCTGTCTCAGTTGCTCAAGAGATTATCATCACCTAGAGAAAATTATATTTATTGTCATATTGAAGGAACAATATGCACTTTTTGCACAAACAGAATTCTAGTGGAAATTTTGGTTTAGAGCATGCACTAAGATACGGTCATATAGTCAGGAGCTGAAATGTTTATTAATTATCAGCCAATGACAGGTATTTCTCAGGTGGCAGGTTACAAATATTTAGTTTCTATACATTTTTTAAATGAAAAATTAAAATAAATTTTAAACAAGACATGCAGAGAAAAAAAAAAAATGAATTCTATAATCCTATCTTAATATCAAATGATGGATTTGAAAGAATATTTGGAACTCCTGTATAATCAGACAAAATAGTAAATTACTTGTCACCTAAGAAACATTACTGTCCCAAGAATTGTAATAATTATCACTGTTGTGGCTTGTGCCTCAGGCTTTTTAGAGAATTTACACAAGTCGATATCAAATCCACTGGTAAAGAAATGTCACCAAACTGACTAGGGAGTGATATTGACATGAGCCAAACACACCAGAAATCTAAACAATTCTATTCAGGTTTTTTAATATATATATACAAGGAGGATGGGAGGTGACAAATTTATTAAGTTTATATTTATATGGGCTGTTATGTGTAAATACATTACCTTGTTAGATTTTATTACAAATTATTTACTTCAGACCTACTCAGTCACAAAATCAGTAGACCCAGCCTGCATAGGAAATTTGTGCATCTCCAAAGTAAATTGTTCAAAGTAAACATCTGCAAAAGAACTACTACATGCTTAAAGCTACTCCCAGAAATTATCATATGCACCAGTATCCGTGGGGGTTGACAGGTACCCAGCACAATGTTACTACTGTATGAACTGCTGGAGTTCTTAAAAACCTGTTTAAAATGCCTATTATTATGTTACTTGCTTTTATCAATTAATTTTATACATGTAGCAGATGATGAAACAAATATTGGTCCGAAATGTGTTATTTATCTGGCATAGAATGCAACTACATAACACATTTCAGTTCATTCGTGATTATTTTTCATAAAAAAACAACAAACTAGTGCATACAACTACCAAAACTGGTATATCAAAGACTGTGGTGTATGCATTTGTTATCATCATCCAAGTAACTATAGTTGCTGTGTTCCAACATGTCTGTCCCATAAATAAAAAAAGACGCTGTTGACACAATTGGTTTATCAGCACCTTACTGTTTGTTTCACAATGATTCATGCAGAATTAAGCTCTGAGGACAATGTTTGAAAGAAGCTGGTCTCGTTGCATTTGTTTCGGATAAAAGTACCTCAAGTTCTCCAGAACATAATTCCATAATCAGTTTTACACATCACAGGGCTCAAAATTAACAATAGCATCAACGCCCGTTGCTGTCGCTGATATAAACTGCTATAGGTCAGGAGCATCACCGATGACACAAAAGTGCTATCGGTTAACCTGCTCAACGACTGCAAAATGCTTACACCTGGTGTACATTACCTGCCAGTGTACCTGCCAGTGTATAGCATTTGAACAAATGAAATATGTCTCCATACAGCAAATTAACCTTTCAGTCATGTTTTAAAAACAATCGCCAAAGACAAGGTCAACATTTAAAAAACCCACCTACTGCCATGGCAAACAAATATTTTAGTTCAAACCCTGACATAACATAACGCAAACTGTTCTGTTTTAATGGAATTAAGTATTCCAAGACAGACAAGTATTGAATTAATACTTTAACATATTAATCTTATTATGGTTCTCTTACCAACATGCATTATTATTTTTTGGGCCACCATATTTTTGGGAGAGTTTCAAACCCTGTTTATGAAGATATGCCATTTACAGGAATTCATGTCAATGTCCGGTAAACTGTGAAAAGTAGGCCACAGTGACCTAGTAACAGTATTCAAACCAAACCCATCCAATGCTGATCATGCATGCAAGGTTTGATGGTCCGGCATGCATCAGAGACCAAGATATGGTCCGGACAAGAAAAGTTAGTCTGAACAGATGAAAATGCCATACCATAATAAAACTCATCAAAAACAGGTGTATAAAAAAGAATCATGAAATACGTTTTTATAATAAGCTAAGGTTACTGATAATACTGTACAACTGAAAGAGTGATAACAACCATGTGAATAGTTTTCACCCATAAAAGTATTTATTTTGTTTGCTTTTCAGAAATGTGGGTTCTACAGCTTCCATAAATTTACTGCTAAGCACATAATAAATATTCTATACTTTATAAAGACTTACTTTTCTTAATGGTGGTCTGGATCGGATGAAGTCAAGGATGACAGTGTGGGCATCATTTCTCACGGTTGGATGGTAATCGGCATTAACCTGTTGCAGGCAAACATCAAGCAGTTAGCCACAAACCAGAAATACTGGGATACAGAAAACTCACACAGCGAAAAAAAAAAAACTACAAATTTAGAACAAGAAACAGGTTAAATATTAATAACAAACTCAGGCTTGAAGCTGGACCATAAATACAGTTTGCAATTAAGTGAACTTTGTTTAAAAAATGTCTAGCCAAATTCAATTTATATTAATAATACAAAATGCTGCATAATAACATGCTGCAGAAAGACTTCAAATGCTAGTCCTCTTGTGAAAGTACAAATTCTGATGGATGAATTAAAAAGAGTCTAAAAGAGCGGCCATTTTATTTTTTTACTGTCATCTTTCCTTATTTTCAATTCAGTTTAATTTAGTTGGGATTATAAAATTTAATTTTTACTATTTTACCACAAAACTATAAAATATACAATATAGAACTAATACATATTGATAAAATAAACATATGAACAGTTTAGTTCTTTCTATTTATACTTTTATTTTCTTACATCAAAAATGTTAATTAAACGTTAGAAGAAAATGTATTATTTAACAATGCACTCAACACATTTTATTTACTGTTATATGGTGTTAGACAAATCTGACAGACTAGTAAACTGCGGCTGGTACTGGTACACTATTTTACATCTATCCTGCAATCACTACTGTACATATATTGGCAAGATAAGACGTCAAGATAAAGTTCTATATTTTCAATCACTAACCAAAAATATAACTTTATTGGTTACAGCTCAGTGGAACTTTGCAGCATTCGTCATGTTGACCTTTACAGAAATCAATATCTTAAGACAGTAACCAATTATTGTTTTTTCTATTTCATTCTTGAATTAACTTTTCACAAAAATAATTATAAAAAAATGTATTTGTCAAACTAATGGCAGGGCCACACAGCAGTTGGTCTACTAAAGGCCAAGTCACATGGACTACACAACTTGATATATACATGGTGTGTACATTTCTCTTCAGCTACAGATTTCCACCTAAGTAACTGTTAGTTTGGATACACAAATTACATTTGCATAGCGAATGAAGTTCTGATGATCCTCATTTTAACTTTTAATTTAAGAAAATAACTGTTTACCGTGAAACATTTGGTAGTTAGTCTCGATTTAAAATTAAATAACAGTCACATCAATAGAATGACAGTTCTCTTGAAATACTGTGCTTTGGTTTATTGCCATACAGCCATAATTCAGTTATATACCAAAATATTGACAAAGTGGGATGTGAGGACTGTGCAGCTGGTTAAACAAAGTATATTTCAGGACAAAATAAATGTTTTTCAGGTAATGTTCTGTGGGATCATTTCATTTAGTAGGTCACCTGTCATGCAACCATGCCTTCAACCTGCAGTAGTTATTTGATTTGGTCAGTCAGTGCTAGTATTAAGCTATAACACATGTACAAAGAACCATATTTATTATGTACAAGCCAATGTTCAAGGGACTTAACTGGTGCTTATAATAATGCACTAGGTAATAAGGCAAACATTAAGGAAAAAACCCAGACATTGTTGCTGTAACCCAGATCAACCACCAATACATTTTTAAACCATCATTTCTAAAGGACGGTAGGGGAGGATTTAAAAAGACATTTTAAAATGTAATTGGACCTCTTACAAGACAATATTTCTGGCTAAAACATATTTTTCTTGCTTGAAATATGAAGAGTTCAGGCACAAAATTCAATATATCCATTTTTCATTTTCAGTAAAAAAAACCACACAAATTAATTGGCATATATCACGTTTTGATAATTAAAAAAATCTGGGATTTCATGAGGATCAATCACGTTTTGCAGCAAATTAGCAGGCCTACGATTAGCCCTTACTGTCATACAATAATGGCTTTAACTAAAAACTAGAAAGAAAATGGTTTAGATTGTGTTTTGCGCCTGAACTCTTCACATATATCTAATTGTGTAAAATGCATTTCCCACTAAAGTGTGATGGGTTACAGCAAAGCCAAACCTTTTTAAGAATAAAACAGTACCATATATAAATTATAAATGAATCCCACATCAAAGAGTACAGAGTGTTAGTTTCAGAAAAAACAGAATCAAGATTTGTTTTTCCTGCACTATTTGTTAATACTTTTGGCTCATCACTAAACAGGTCATAATGCCAAATATGCAAAATAAAAAAAATTAGCGTGCAGTACAAATAAAAAATTAAAAAAACTATTTATAAGGCAAATCAATGGATAATTTTTTTTTAAACTAAATCAATATCCAGATAAAAAAATAAAATAAAGGCAAATGCAAAAATAAAAAGTTTTGACAATAAAAGGATATTCAATATGAATACAGATGAATGTAATGTAAATTAAGGGATACAATAAAGGCAATATGCAAAAATCCTAAACACTGCAATAAAGGAATAAACACAAAATGCAACATAGTGCAAAGGAAGGGATAACAAAAAATTAAATACTTTTGAAAAAATAATACACAAAAAATATAAAATACTTCAAAATGAATGGATAAACACAAAAACAAATTAATAATGGAGGGCTACACATAAATTCTAAATATAAAAAGAATCAAGGAATACACAAGACATTTTGAAATGCCACACATGGAAGGATACATTATAAAAGATTTCATATTCTGTCGCTAGACTCACCATGATTTTCTGCAGCGTGTATCTGCGAGATCGTATGTCGTCGAGTATCATCTCAAATGGCGTCATCTCGAACTCCGACGGTGGCTGACTGAAGTTGATTTGTTCCACTTTTTTAAGGCGGACGCCATGCCGCAACTGTCTCATCACTTGCACCCATAGCCACGCCTTTAATAAAACAACCACCACATTTTAATGAACATTATGCTTATACTCAACGTCATGCCACAACTGTCTCATCACTTGCACCCATAGCCGCGCCTTTAATAAAACAACAACCACATTTTAATGAACATTATACTTATACTCAACGCCATGCCGCAATATAAAAGATCATAAATGCCCCTACTATGTCCCTTTAAGAGAATGAATGGATTAATGTTTAATGACACCCCAGCACATGTGGTTAAGAGAGTGAAATATGTTGAAATTTGACTCTTTTTTTGGTTTGTTTGTATTTTGACAAATTGTAAACATAAATGTACTTACCCAGTCTCCTCTCTGTAATTCCTCGACAGTGGCTACTACTACATCGTTTGATGTCTTGGCAAGATGCTGAAATAACAAGACATTATATTAAGTTTTAAGTGCATTCTAATATTTGGTAAAAAGATACCTTGTGTAACAACCACTTGCAGTTAAAGAATACTTCAGATATGTTCATTCTGCACATGCATGTATACTCAACCAAAAACATTATTTATCCTAGAACTTATTCATGATATCCATGTCATAAACCCATGTGACAATTTACTTTATTAACCTGGTTAATAATGGTATGCACATTTGCAAGGTCTCTAAGTAATGTGTTGCTAACGTCATATTATCGATGGCGGTGACTTTAGTACAGTGATTTACTAAAAAATTAATTACAATGTTAGTTTAATTACAATGTTAGTTTAGAAGTGTTACAGGATAAATAGAATTCACTACTCGTGTTTTTTAATATGTAAAATATCAACCTTGTCTAGTTAAATTAATGGGTATTTGTCTCGGCAGTCTCGGCAAATACTGATTAGCACAGACACAGTTGATATTTTCCATATTAAAAAAACCTCGTGACGAACCCTCTATATGTATATGAAATATACCATTCATAGTAAGTAAGGGAACTTGTCATTTCAAATATGAATAATTATCCAAGAAACGGGGTAAAACAAAACAAAATGCCCTCAAAATAAGTACGATATATGGTAATGATCTGACAAGTAAAAGATGAAGCCCTTACTAAGTTGAAGAAGCATGTGATGCATGTGCAAGGGATGTCCATCTGATTAAAACATTTGGATTGTGCACACATGTATGTTGTATGAACACTGTGAAAACAGTCCTTGTTTGGAACACAAAACCACTTACTCGCTCTTTCTTTCTCTGTCTCCCTCACTCTCTCTATATCTAATCCTCCCTCACTTCCCCCTCCCTCCTACCTCTCTGTCTCTGTAACTCTCTGTATATCTCTCTCTCTCTCTCTCTCTCTCTCTCTCTCTCTCTCTCTCTCTCTCACACACACACACACACACACACACACACACAATGCAAACACACAAAACATACCAATTTCAAATTCCTGCATGCCTCCTAACTCCATAGAGTAAAATAAAACATTTAATAGTTGTTTTTTATTCAGAGTTAAAGGAGAAAAGCAATATTGTTATGCTAACTGGTAATGGATAAATAAGAGGATTGCTATATGCATGGTCATGCCTGACTGCTATAAGAAAACCAGTTGGACACAAACGTAAAAAAGGAATGTTTTAAAATATAAGTTAATGCACCTTCTCTAATATTTTAACAATATGATCAAGTCAAATATATAATTTAGGTGACATTCACAGGTATTTTTATTCAATTAACAAAGGATTCTCACCTCCATTCACTGTTGCATGCATTATAATAAAAAAAAGTATAATATATTCTGAAAAAACATTTGACATTGTTGAAAGTGCTCTGTTGCATGCATTACAGTAAAATTTGTTATAATATATTCTGAAAAAACATTTGACATTGTTGAAAGTGCTCTGTTGCATGCATTACAGTAAAATTTGTTATAATATATTCTGAAAAAACATTTGACATTGTCGAAAGTGCTCTGTTGCATGCATTACAGTAAAATTTGTTAGAATATATTCAAAAAAACATTTAACATTGTCGAAAGTGCTACATGAATGCTATCTTTAAAGAGAGTATTTGCTTTCGTAACTTTCATGCAAAAATTAAACATAGATTGACAACAAAAAGTCAAAGTTATCAACTGTTATACAAGAGCACTGCCTCATTTTGCTGTCATCTTAAGTGGCAGCATACCACCTGCACAGTTTTATTATTTAATATTAAAAATAACGAATAATTTTATACCAAAGGTCAACCTACCTACAATCATCATAGAATTCAAAATGCATTTCAGTATTTCATATTGTTTTGGGGGGGGTTTTAATGAAGATTTATATTTTTTAAAACTATATAAAGCTGCTTCAACAAGTAATGATAAGAAAAATAGTGACAGGGGTCAAAACTGGCTGAAATTCCTGTTGGACCAGAAAGCTACAAATTCTGCCAGCATGAATCAAAATCGAGAATTCTAGACTAAACATGAAACATGATCATGAAGTATTAACACAAAATAATTACTGGTCCAGTGGGACGACAAGCAAAAAACATGACAGTAACTAGAATTAATTTTTATATAAAACTGAAATCCACTTTAAGTAACTAGAATTAATTTTTATATAAAACTGAAATCCACTTTTAAGTACAATGAAAGTGAATCTGATAAAGATAAATAGTTTTCTTAGTGTGGGTTTTTGGGGTTTTTTTATTGACGGGTATTGTTGTTTATTTAATTGATTTTAAAATGTTTTTAAAGGTGGTTTTTGTGTGGGATTTCTAAGTATGGTAGTGGTATGGGTAGTGGGCCATTTAATACTCAATTTCAAAACACAAGATAGGCTGAGCACCTTTGTTTGCCAATAACCCAAGCATAAATAAGAAACAATTAAATTTAAATAAAAACTTTTTTATAAAAAAAAGCTTCTTTTTTTTTTTATTTACATTGTTAAACGTGTTATTTTCTCACTTTTTTTTGTATAATGTTCATTCACGTTTTCGTTTACGTGTTACATCGTTATTACTGCCCACTAATTAGCTTACACCAGGTGGCATTCAGAAAGACAAACTGAGCAAATTCCAAATGTCTGACTTTGTTGACTTGTTTTGCGGACTTTTGGGCGAAAGCTCACTGAAAAAGGCAATTGTTTCTCACACAAACACCAGTGGCATTGATCTTAACCCACTAAACCCGCTGCAGTCCGCGAGAGGAAACCCGCTGCAGCCCGCGAGAGGAAATACACTGCCATAAGCGTGGAATCTTACACGGTAGAGAATACCATTCTATAGCATGTGAGGAAAAAACAAACACCGGCAATTTGGGGGAAACTTGTGCATTCTAGGCAATTTTCACACCACTGTGTCACAAGGCAGTGTCTGGGATCAATTTGTTTGATCTTCAGTGTTTTTCTATTTTGATAGTGTGGTTTTAATTCACGGCCATCACATCCAGAACTGAGTTTCGGAAATGGATGTTGTGTGATTTTCAAAGTGAAGGTGATTAGATTTCCAGGCAAAGAAAGAAAAAAAAGAAGATTTAAAACAACAATAAAGACTTCCATATCACTGAGCATCTGCATCTGTGATTAAAAGTAACAAGTGACAGCATCTATTTGGGCAAATATTACCTATTCTAAATAAATTAACATATTTCTATTTAATGTAACATTTAAATAAAAAAAAGTTAATAAAAACACTTTTTAAAATCTCTCAAATGCCATGCAGCGAACCATTATCTTACATGTAACTTAAATGTAAGATGCCACACTGTATGTGTGTAGTCTTGGTGGATGGATACACTACTTATATAATTGTTAGAAAATGTCATTATTGGGAATGGGAGATTTGGTGTAAACAAATATATAAGGGTTACCGTTTCTCGTTCCAGCCAGTGCACCATGACTGGTATATCAATGGCCATGGTATGTGTTATCCTGTCTATAGGATGGTGCATACAAAAGACCCCTTGCTACTATAATGGGAAAATGTACTGGGTTTCCTCTCCAAGACTCAGTCACCACATGTTTGACATCCAATAGCCAATGATTAATAAATCAATGTGCTCTAGTGTTATCATTAAACAAAACAATTGTTGCTAAACACCAAACCACATTAAACAAAATCCAGAGGTTTTTCACCTCTATTAAAAGCTACTGTACATTTTGTAACTTAGTTTACATAGTTCAGCGAGGGAAAAATTGGTGATGGAACATCACTGTGTCATCAAGACTAGTTTATTCTTGCCCACTAGACCAGATTATCCAGCTTTTGCACGATGCTAGATAAATCTATCTTACCCACAGGTATAGACGATTTCTACATACACGGTTATGAGGCTATTTATAAGTGGAGTCAACTCTTATTTTGAAGCTGCCAATTCATGTTGTATTATTTTTTTTTTATATAATCCTCCAAACGGTTATGTTAATGAAATTTAATAATTTGAACTTAATCGTGAAATTATTATTATTTTTTTTTTTTCCAATGGGACTACTTTTTAGCGTGTATGGTTAAAGGAGTCTGTAGACTCAGTGTTTACAGTCGGCCAAGAATGGAAGGGAGAGATGACAATATAAAAGTAACATGTAGGTGCATTTTTGCTTTAGTTAATAAGTGGGCAAGAAAAAGAATCAATCACCGTTGTCAGGTATAGATAAGGGAATTCCAACCCGCGGGACAAAATGTTTTGTAAGGGCCGAGGGTCTAACAAAACATTTTGTCCCTTGGGTTGGAATTCCCTTATCTATACCTGACAATGGTAATAGATTCCATTAATATATATTACAATCAAAAAGTTAAAAAATGTCTGAATTTCCACTCAAGTTTCCACTTAAAAGTAATACACTTTCAAGAAAGAAGGGCAGGATCCACAAAATTTAACAAAAATATTATCTTTATGACACTGAAAAACTTATGAATATGTCTGCACTATCCATTTGTATAAAAAAAAAGAAGATATACCTTAGACTTTTGTATGGAGTATGTCACTTCAAAATAGAAGTATACACAGTGTGAAAACATAGATCTCAAGTAATTTCAAACAATCTTCATTGAATTAATACTAGGGGTGGGATTTAGCTCAGTTGGTTGAGTGCTCGCTTGAAGTGCTTGTGTTGTAGGATTGAACCACCTTGGTGGAGTCATTCAAATGATTGAGGTTTTTTCTCATTCCAACCAGTGCACCACCACTGGTCATGGTATGTACTTTCCTGTCTGTGGGAAAGTGTATATGAAAGATCCCTTACTGCATTAGGAAAATTGTTGTGGGTGATATTCAATAGCCGACGATTAATTAATCAATGTGCTCCAGTAGTGTCATCAAACAAACCAAACTTTAAATTTTCAAAACTTTGTATAAACACTAAATGCAAGTGTCATTAATGACCTTGACCTTTCATTCCTTATCTTCCAAAGTTAGGTCAAATTATTTAAATAAACTATTTTGATGCTCCTATTTTGCTGAGCAGTATTTATTTCATATCATTATAGTATTGTGGTTTTCCAGTCATGACTGGAACAAAAAGCAGAAAGCCAGAATAATTGATCCATTGGTGGGGACTGATCTTTAAAACTCACCACACCTCAAGTGAGCACTCTACCATCAAGCAATGTAACACATACACACGAAAAAGACATTTAAAAAAAAGAAAAAAAAAGAAAGAAAGAAAGAAATCTAAGGTGATAATGCGAAGATTAAAAGCAGATTTTCAAGATTTGGTGAAAACTTGGACTTTAAAACTGCAAAACAAATCAAACATTGATTGATCTATGGTCAACAGAAGGAAGTGTCTGTTGAGTCTTCTTTCAAAGTGTCCAGCCAAAACATACTATGTGGCCACAGACCCAGAGGCAAGCTGACAAGATTAAACGGTGACTTTGAAAGCTTATTTAGAAAAATGCCAAGAATTCAGCATAGATCCAGCATGGCACAGAGCAGAAAGGATATCATGCCAACATCAGTTTGGCTATATATCAAAGCATAGAAACTGTATGACGTACTTGTTTTTCTGTGGAGATCGTATCAAGGAATGATATAAGTTCTTGGGCTTCGGTGACCAACGCGCGGCAGACAGCTTTGTAGTGATGTCTTGCATCTTGACGTGATGACAAACGTCTCGTGCACAGCTAGAAGAAGAAGGGAAAAAAACAAACATTATAAAACACTGCATATTCCGATATCAAAAGACCTTGAAGAGTATATAACACAACATGATACAACTTAAATTTTTTTAATGTAAAACAATTAATGAACAAATAAAGGCCATCTTTTGCACCAAAATATTGACTATAAGGTGTCTAACACTGATAAAAAATATTTTTCATAATAAATTCAATTAATAAGCTTCTTTGATAATATGTCCTTAATTAGTCACATTTTGTTTGGAGTTTTAAAAATCTTCTGTAAATTGATTTCATATTTTCAAATAAAATAAAATAAAAAATTAAACAATTAAAAACTGAACAAAAAAATTCAAAGCAGAATATTGCATATTGTTGTCAGTTGTCTCAAGAGGACACATTATTCTATACCTTGTGTGTGAATCATTGCATAACAGCAAGTATATGTAGGCTTAAGAGGTTTACAAATACATTGTACCAATTACTGGCTATTTTGTGTGACATGCTTTGTGTGACATGCTTCTTGTGACATGCTTCTTTTTGTGTGTGTGTGTGTGTGTGTGTGTGTGTGTGTGTGTGTGTGTGTGTGTGTGTGTGTGTGTGTGTGTGTATGTGTGTGTGTGTGTGTCTATGTGAATTTATGTATTACAGCCATCTGCAGAGTATACATTGTTGTACACCAAATTATAAAATATGAAATATAATTTGCCAAATATGAACAATGTATACCTATAGTCCATCTCATGCTTTAACAAAAGTTTTTTGGTTTTTTTTTTAATAATTTCAGTTTGGTATGATGCAAGAAAAAAAAGAAAAAATGTTTTGGGAAAAAACAAATATTATTTGTGTGGGGACAAAAAATGTAAGTACTGTTTAATTCTTGTAACATCACTGTCTGTAATACATTCACTATATGTTTAACCAGTAACAGATAATGTCCAATACACAATGTACTGCTAAAATACTCCATCTACCACATGAGTTCATACACTGTTCTATTATATGAACAGCACGCAATTCTGAAACTAACTATAAGCTTTTTTGTTTTAGTCCCAATTATCTCCCTTTGCCCAATGACAACAGTTGGCAACTGTCGTCTGCTATTCTAGTGTCGTCTGCTATTTCACAGATATGAAATAAAAACAGAAAGGGTTATTAAATATTATTTGTGGAAATTATGGTCCTCTGGTTTCTGACAGTGACATCTCTTGATCTGGTGACAAAATAATAAACAAAGTGACAGTGGCTGTCAGCATGTCTTTTGGGCAAACAACAAAGGATGTTGCAAAGATCCGGTGGAAAACCACAACAGTGTGATAATTATCTCATGCTGGTTGTAAACATGACCGTAACTAATTCAGCATCTTTAACAAAAGCTGTTGCAGGTGCGAGAGCTAGCATCTCATGTTGATGGTGTCGGACACTCCAATTTCCACTATTCTTAATTAGTTACTTTACCTAAACATTGTCATAAGCCTACAGGCTCCCATTTTTTTAGGATGGCAGACTAGTTTTTGCCCAAATTAAATGAAAGTGCCTAAATCTGGATAACCACATTTATTCATATTAGTATTATTGCCAAATGTTATATAGGATTACAAATAAATCGGGTTTTTTTAACATGAATTACAACTAATTTAGTGGGTAGAATAAAGGTAAAAAGGTCTCAGGTTAGCACATTCTGCCTGATTATCTTTTGCCAAAATGTAACAATTTGCTCCAGCACTAGGGAAGCACTGGGTAAGCAGTTACCTCTCCTGCTACCCCTCCTGCTATCCCCCTCCCCCCTCCACCCCATCCAATATGCTTGTGAACATTGTGACAATAAAGAATACGACATGAGTGGTTGTTTGATATCATTTATCATACAAGTTGTTTCAAAACTTATTCTATTTTATACATATCTTACACACACGAAAAAAGGTTTAAAATCAATTTAAATGTCTTTACCCAACTAAAATCCATTTATGACTTTTTTACTTGTAGCTAATGTATGAATCAACTTCTATGTCACCAAGGTTACAATTTTGACCAAGCTTTTTTCTTTCTGTGGTAATGGCTTTAGCAAACCAATCATTATCTTGGAGCAGTCAATTGTATGTCTTTAAACTGTATGTGTGTTACTGGTATGATATATTAATAATAAATAATATTTTTTTACCACTGGGTGTGTAAGATATAGTGATATTAATAGTTATGAGGGGAAAAAAGATCAACAAGATGGATTGACAATTGTGTCAAAAATATCTGTTGCATAAAAAGTAAAAGGGGATAAAATAACAAGCTAATCGATGCAATGGCATAGGCAGTGCAGTGTAACAGTAATTACTGTCATTAACATGTGTTCAGTTAAAAAAAAAATGGTGTAATAATTTAAAAACAGAAATGAGAAAGTTGGAAAGGGGTTAAAATAAGTTTTTTTTTAAACAGGTGATAATGGCCCAACTGTAGTGAAAGTTTCATTTGAAATAAATCATAAAAACACATTGAAAAAAAATTAACCATTTAAACATATTCAATCTTTATTTCTATTGGAGAGACAAGGACTGGGATGTGGAGTTGAACAGTGAAAGAAGTTGAAAGATGGGGGGAGTTGCCAGATCAGAAATGAATGAAGAGAAAGGAAGGAGGGCAGCAGGATAAAAACAAGAAGAGAAGAAGTAATAATAATAAAATAATAATTTAAAAAATAATAACAACAACATTCACATATTATTGTTCCCGACACTAGTTTAACACCTTGCTTTAAAAGTATTGATCATCTTACAGCACTGTGTGGTATTTTAAAAACTTTTTACCATCCTTGAAATACAGTCAAACCTGTATATAACAGCCACCCATGGGACCTGAATAAAGTGGATGTTATAAATAAACAGGTGACCCTTATATACAGGTTCAATCAGCGATTCACAATGGAACTTTACTTTGACGGAAAATAAACCCAGACATGGACATGTAAACCCATTTAATTTATAATTTTTAAGATGATTGATAAAGTAAAGACAAAAAAAAAATCAAAAGAATAATTTCGTGACGATCATCTTGTAAACATTATAGCAGGTTCAACCAGTGATTTTAGGTAAAAATAATAGTGACTGCTGGCTGTTATGGACAGGTAACTGTTATGTACAGGTCAAATAAGGAAGGAAATGCATTGGGGGGATTTATAGTGGCTGTTATAGGCAGGTGATCATTATGTACAGGTGACTGTTAAGACGAGGTTTGACTGTAACTATTTTCTTATATACAGTCTTGTGGAATTTATTCCTCATCATATAATCAGACACAAATTTGTCTGGCTAAACATTTTCGAAGCAATCTTAGGCTACGAACTCGTAAAACCATCATAAGGTATGACATCACTATGGCGTGTGCTATAGTGACGTCACAACCTACAACGGTTTTACGATTTTATAACGCTAAGATGGCTTCGAAAATAAGGACCCTGGCACTTAAAGACACAAACTCAGGACAAGTACTTTAAGTACCAAAGTCCTAAAGCTAGCCAAACCATCAGGTCAGCTTTCTATAGACTATAGTATAGCAACTAAGAACAACAAGGAAATATTTTATTTAACAATGTACTCAACACATTTTATTTATGGTCATATGGCGTCAGACATATGGTTAAGGACAACAGTGATATTGAAAGAGGAAACCCACTGTCACCACTCTTTCCAATTAGTCCTAAGTCCTAAGTTCTTAATGTGCACATTTAGAGCAAGCTGTTGTAGCGCACACCTGTCACAGGCACAGGGACCGGCCTTGGCCGGATCTCTCCGTCTGTGGCAGGAATCCAGTTAGAAGCAAGGGATCTTTTATATATGCACCATCCTACAGACAGGGTAGTACATACCATGATCTTTGATATACCAGTCGTGGTACACTGGCTGGGACGAGAAATAGCCTAATGGGCCTACCGACTGGGCTCGATCCCAGACTGACCGCACATCGAGTGGGCGCTTTACCACTGGGCTACGTCTCACTTCCAACCAAGAACATACACGTATATATATCACAATTTTAAACTACATGAAAGTATGTGTCAATATCAATTTACTGAACACATAGTCGTAAGCAGTTGCACAAATAATCGCTGTCACATGTACTACAAGTATTCAAAACTGAAGTTGCAGTTTGTTTCTGATTTATCAGTGCACTTCAGTGTATCTGAAATATTCTTTGGATCAGTACCCCAAGGAGCAAAACACCATCCTGACAAACAGAAATTAGCATAATAATTAAATCCTCTTCACAGGAGGAAACTGCATATATTGCAGCATTATTGGAATATTCAATACACGTACCTTGTTATTTATTAACAAAAGAAATCTTAGTAAGGGGTATTGCTCTTTATGCACATATGCATCATTAAACTCGAAGTGTGCAACCGTGCAGAAATTGTATAACCATTGCTTAATGCATTGCTTTACAGTAAGCATTTGTTAAAGCTTTTTTCCCACCACATGAATTTCAACACTACATTTTTTTTTATCATTACAAAATGTGCTTTCAAAATTATTTTTATGTACATGAATATTTATATCAGCTTTAATGTTTCGCTCACATTAAACTAATCTGTAACATTTTTATGCAAATTATTTTTATTTTTACTGCAACTACTCATTGAATTATATTACATTAAATCAGCAGGGATTTCCATGAGTCATGGTCTGGTGTTCAAAATAACAACTACAGCCATTGCTGACACGCTGAGACGATTCACGCTTAGTCAAAAGCATAGTACAGTCCAAGTACACTGTCCCCATCTATTTTAATTACGACCCACACAAGTTAAACTTGGCTTTGCTGAAAGAGAAAAGCTCATTAAAACAAAAGCACACCATTACCAAAAGAGCAGAGATCAGCATTGATTTGTGTGGGTCAGTGGGGAATAAGCTTAACAGAGAGTCTGGCTGGCTGTGACATTCAGTCAAAGAAATGTCCACATAATTCAGCACTGTTGATTTGTTACAGCAATTAACATGTTATGTATCCAGTATCAAGTGACACTCCAGCCCCAGTGAAGGCAAAGATCACTGCCTGCACATGACATTGGTGGCCTTTGCAGAGGCTGCCAAAATAAACTTCAGAATGAAAGTTTCTCGGGTTAAAAATGTGGGTGGAGATTCGTATTTTCAACTCTTTTTTTGTTTTTATGCTGAATGCAATAAGTCTTATGCTAGGATATGCATTTCCCCACTCCCGACTTATTACGAGTGTGCTCAGATGAACGTCAAAATTGTATATGTTAATCGAGTTGTAAGAATGCTTAGACTAACAACTAAACAGTCGCAGACATCGAGAGGTCGGCAAGTTGGTCAACTCTGTTGTGACAGTTGGTAGTCTGAACCTAGCATTATTTTCTCATTCCTCCCCCTCCCCCCAAGTAATCATTGTCTAACATGTTTTAATTTAATAAAATATTTTTTTATATTCTGCATTTTCTGTCCAGGGCACATATATTTAGAAACATTTACTAACAATTACTGCTAACTTTTAGAAACATTTTATCTGCCTGGTTGTTTTTTGACAAACTGTTTATTTTCTGCATTTTAAAACATGTTTTCAACTATAAGTGTACTGTCACAATCATTGGTTTCATGCTTCTATAAAATAATATAACACACACACAAAACCCACTTTATTTTAAGATTTTTTTAAAGGTCTAGATAGAGTAATTGTCACGAGAACTACTGGTATGCCATCAGAAAAAAAGCAGCTAAAATTTGACAAGACAATCCTTCATTATGTCCATGTATCCATCATATTCAACATTTTCAAGACAAAAAAAAAAAAAAATGAATTTAAGAATGTTGAAAGACCACAAGTAAAAAATACATTCATGGTCCTAGTTCTTGGCGAAGTTTTCAGCGAAGTTTCCTGAAGTCATCAGTTATACTAAGCTTATTGTGACGGTAAACAAATCCCCTGTCAAGTACATCACCTCACTATATATTTTTTAACAATGCCTTATTTATTAGACCATTTTACAGATCAGATTTACTTTTGCTGACCACTACATCATCCTGTTTGGCTAATAGTGGACATGTGGGCAGTGTAAAATGAACTTAAAATATTAAAATGAGGTTATAACAAGCACATTTTTCATATATTTGATTACAATAAAAATCTATTACCTTTTGAAGATTTTTTTTTTTTTCATGCAAAAACAAAAATGGCCACGATTGCACCTCAGGCGAATGCTCTACCATCCCTCCTCCCACCCTGGGTCAAATGCTTATAATTTAAAAAATAAAGTGTTAACCTTTAAACCCAGCAATCAGTCCACTGTATCATCAACTCTAGTGACTATATATTAAAGACTTATCATTATGTGAATTCAGCATAAAATTAATCATATTTAGGTTCCATTTTAAGAAGACAATTTCAAGAACTGGAGTTGCCCCAGCTTCAGTTTCATGTATGGGTCAAATTTTATAACTTTAAACAATTAAGAGAAGCAATATGATTGCTTGATATAGGTCAATTTGTTATGCAGAAGGAAAGAAAAGGAATGTTTGTTTAATGACACCAGAGCACATTTAATACGATGGCTGTTTCATGTGTTACATATGATTATTTCAACAAAAGTTTGCTCAAGACAGCTTTACAGTAGACGACCTTGGGAGAACAATTTAGTGGTCTTAATAAAGAAAACCTTTGAATCCCCAAAACTTACTATATCTTTTATACTATTAAATTGAGAATAGCAACAGTATTATTACAAGACGTCCTAATTTCTAAAATTAAGTTAAACTATTTTCATATCAACAAATGAAAATGGTTTGCTTGAAAGAACATTTAAACTGTTAAGATAATTTCACAAACATATTCTAGCTCGTAGAGTTGTTTACCCAGAACGTCATCATATACATCATGCTTAGTCATTGAGTACAAGTCATTATAACTGTAGCATGTCATGTCAGACGAAATAAAACATACACTCCAACTAACTATAATAATTACCCACATAAGTACACAGTTTTCGGACAAATCCCGCCCGCACTCTCTGAGTCAGAACAATTTTCACAAATAACAAAGTTCATACTTTCATGCGTCTACCTCACTTTTATTCCCTAGATGTTGCAATTACCAAATAATACACCACATAGAACAGTTGTTGATTTTTGTTTGTTTGTTTGTTTGTTTATACATTATATTATGGTTATATCAGCGTCGGACATATGGTTATGTCGAGAAAAAATCCCAGTGGTTAGCTGATGGGAGTTGTTGATTATACAATGTGCCGGAGTGTCACAAAACAACTTTCTTTCTTATACCTACCCTGCCTGCATAAATTCAACAAGATCAGGCGACTGGACATACTCCAGTTGTAAAGTGCTCACTAGACGACTGGTATATTAAAGGCTGTGGTATGTGCTATTCTGTCTGTGGTATGTGCTATTCTGTCTGTGGTATGTGCTATTCTGTCTGTGGGATGGTGCATATAAAAGAACCCTTGCTGCTAATCAAAAAGAGTAGCCCATGAAGTGGCTACAGGGAATTTTCTCTTTTAATAACTGTGTGGTCCTTAAGCATATGTCCAACGCCATATACCTGCAACTAAAATGTGTTGAGTGTGTTGTTAAATAAAACATTTCCTTCCTTCAACAAAATCAGTGTTAGAAGTTGATATATACTTACTATTAAATCTACTGGAGTGGGACAACTCGGAGTTAAAGTGTGAGCCTAATGTGTGATCAATTTGGAGCTAGAACTGAATTAAACTCAGTCTGGGATACCAAGTATTCCCTTATTTCTTTCTGTCAGTATTCGAGTGCCCAATATTTTAATGACTCTTCTTGGATGAAAAGTCACCTGGAAATGACCTGCCATTGGGGTTTTGTCTTATCTTTATGTACAAGTGGGCAACTATAGACATTTTATGACATGATTTCAATCAGATTGCAGTGACTGTGTTTTACAGTAGATCTGAAATTAGTACATTTTACAGTCTTTTTACAGTTAAGAATATGTACTGTATCAGAGTACGTATCTGTGTGCAACTAAAAGGTTAGTCAAATATTATTTGAACACTTGAGATGGACCTTAGAAAAAAAGTTAAGAAATAGAAACATTCTGAACCTCTAATATGGAATATAGGTTAATGGTTGTCCGAGGCATGATAGGTTACAGTATCATTCCCACTCATCAGACCTAATGAGTTATTTCCTTATTTAGCATTCCTTATTTAGCAACATTTCATGACTGGAATATGACAGATGTGCTAGTCTGTTGGAGAAAATACATATAAAAGACCTCTTTTTGACTGAAAAGAATCAGTTTCAGTGGTTAGTGTTTAAAATAAGCCCTTGTCCATTTGTCTTGACAAGTGAAAATCTGTTTGGACACACAAAATGTACCTTGGTGGTTGTTCAGTGGACAAGTAAAAATATTCAATGAAGTTTCATTTTGAACAATAAAAAACATCGTCCTTGTACTTTGATGAAACAAACTATTTATTTGGAAAAGTAAAAATACTGTCGGACAAGTCGGCTTCTAGATGTATATGTCTGGTGGACTAGTGAAAAATTCTGCTCATTCACTGATGGTGTTGTGGTTAAGCCATTGGACTATACGTTAGTAGGTACTGGTTGGCATCCCTGTACCACTTCCCACCCAGAGCAAGTTTACTGACTCACTGGGTGGGACCACTGCACTAACATCTCTCTCATTAATATAAACTTACTGCTCTGGAAAGACAGTTCAGATAACGGAGGTGTGTGCCCAGAACATCATGCTTCAACCTCAATTAGGTATAAGCACAAAAATAAACAAGTATAAATGAAATGAAAATAATTGAAAATAACAGAAATCACAAGCTTTTTTTGTCATGTTCTAGACTAAATGTTGGTTTGACTATGTATTAAATAGTGTACCGGTAATAGTCACTGATTAAAACAATGGGATGTGGTGTTATTCAGTTAACATTGTTTACAAGTCTTTTAAGTTAACAGTACTTATGTCCTTACTGTCCGACATTCAAGCTCCCATGTACCAGATCAAATCATAAAAAATGGCCAACCAGATGTATATCATATACAATCACTTCTTCAGTGAATGCAATTCTTGATCCGGGATTATGCACATACATGTATCATTTTCAAATTGATCGAGGAAGGGCCAAAATGACCTATAGAAACATTCAGCTCTGCCTAGTAATTTGCCAATTATCTTTCCAGACGAGACTTATAATCACCGCCAAATATAATTCTACACGCCACAAGAATAGACATCATATTAGATTTTCTTTCTCCAGTATTTGTCCCTAACCAATCCTTTGAATTACATCCAAGTCCGGTCACACGGTAACTGCTTTAACGAATGTTTGTTCATTCAAGCAGATATTAACGTATAAAGATATTTCAACAAAATTTCCGCAGGACATATCTTTTTCTTCACCTTTTTTTTATTGAGTACTTGTTATTATGCTGTACTGAGGCAGACATAATTTGTGACAATGGGGTCTTAATCACTCATGTGTGACAGAAAGGTGTAATCCTCGTAGGCGTAACGGTTGAAAACTGAATATATTTTACTGGAAAAAATGGATTTAAACACTGAAATGGTGTGATAGCATCTAAATACACTTGATTAACCTTTTTTATTTACCCAAGTAAATGCTTTAATTTATATTCATAGAAGGCAAATGATATTTCAAATAATGCCAAATAATTATAACTAAAACTGAATTTTGAATTTGGCTTCTCAGAAAAATGGATTTACTTTCTATTTCAGTGTATGGATGGATGGATGGATGGATGGATGGAAGGATGGAAGGAAGGATGGATGGATGGATGGAAGGATGGAAGGATGGAAGGACAGATGGAAAAACACATATTCTTCACTAAACTATGAGCAGCTAGGCCACGAAGAGACAGATTGACCTACACATGTATATATATTTACAACTTGGCAATGTCATCATGGTTATGCATGATTTCTGATGTCTCTGTACCATGTAAAAACTTGTAACAGGTGAAGCAAATCACATTAATGTATTCTGTATAAACAGCTGTGTGCAACAATTGAATCAGTTTAGTTCTATGCCTGAACCTTTTATGCATGACTGATTACATTACATTATTCAACCATAATCAAAATACAATATTACCAGAAAAGGATGGTCATATTGTTTATATTAGCAAAAATGCTAAAACTGATGCATTAAGCTTGCAGTGATATGGGTCATATTAGATATCCTTAGATGCATAATTTTTTCAGAGCTTATGTGGTAGCAGTAAGTGTTTTTGCTTCCATTCTAGGCTACCATTTTGTTTTGTTTAACAGCACCACTAGAGCACACTCATTAATTAATCATCAGTCAATTCTGACTCCAGAGGAAACCCGCAACATTTTTCTATCAGCAGCATGGGATCTTTCATATGCACTTTCCAACAGACAAGAAAGCACATACCACAGCCTTTGACCAGAATTGGTGTACTGGTTGGAACAGAAAAAACCTAAATCAGTTGAATGGATCTACTGAGGTAGTTTGATCCTGTAAAGCTAGTATCTCAAGTGATGGATGGATGGATGGAACATTCTATAAAAACTATTTGAATACACAAAATTTGATGACTATATGTATGGAAATAATATTGGAATTACAAATGAAAATTATTGAACTGACATTATCAAGAAGTTACAGAAATACGGTTAAAAATACAAGTCATGTCCTGTTTCGCAAACTGAGTCACCTATGACGTGGAAGTCCTAGTTCTACCAAGCAGAAATAAGTAAAACATCACCTGTGGACATATGTTGGTGGTCATTTAGATACAATCATACACATTATTTCCTTTATCATTATACACTAATCTGGGGATTTATTATCACACCATTAAACATAACAATAAAGGTAACCTCATGGATATTTGGGGGGG
>JAECMU010088337.1:0-12613 GCA_016106625.1 Dracogyra subfuscus
AGAGAGAGAGAGAGAGATTTACTATGACAGTTTGATCGCCCAGGAATCCTCAGTTTATTCCAGGGCCTTAATGACTGCACAAATTTTAACAGTAAAACAATCTATGCTTATTAGTGTCTGGTGGGAAAAACTGGTGATGAAGCTACAACATCCCTATCCCGTTATTCGTCTTCGATTTTGAGGAAATGCTGTTTATAAACAACTGCATCTGTTAGATCTTTCTTGAAATGCACAACATCGAATACAATTTTCGTTTTGATACACCGCGGTGAAAAAGCAATATGTGAAGGTGTTTCCAAAATGGCAGTTAAATCAATTTTGGAAAGCGACAAAACGACTTAATGAGAAGACCGAATGTTCGGATGGCATTCAGCTTCGCATCAAATAACTTCATATATTTGTTATCAAACAACACATTATGTGTAGGATATTTTGTCATTGATTTAATCTGTGTAGCATACTGCAGGGACATATTTGCACGTCTAGCACCCAAACTAGGTTCGTGTACATCGACGTACACGCTCTCCACAGGAGATGTTCTCAAAGCACCAAGACAAAGCCTACGTCCCTGGTTATGTATATAATCCAGCATTTACAAGTACGTTTTGCGTGATGACGCATACACAATGCCTCTAGTCAAGTTATGATCTCACTAAACAGCGACAGAGTGCACCGCTATGCTCAATAGGTAGATATAAGGCCACATACACCGAGTTACACCCACTTCACAGGTACGATTATATGTGTATGACACCACATGGGGAATGATTACCCGGCATACACTGCAGGTTTGGTGTACTCCGGGCTCGGGTGATACCGAGATAGCTCAATTACCAGCAAGCGTGAAGAGCATGGACCTGTCAAGTAGTCCCATGCTGAACTGGAAATACTGCGGCTTCACCGTTCATCTTATCATCATTCATGTTTGTAATGTTAAAACAAAAAGAAGACAAATCGATAGAGACTGAGCATAACCTTTATGTATGCTTCCCATTCGGTCTTATCAATAGTTTGTAGACTATTCAATCTTTAAGCCCTTCTTTGTAAGATATATTAAATAAGGAACAAAAGAGAACCTCTTGTCCAAAATAGCCCTCAGTACTTTTGTCTCCACAACTGAAATCACAACCATTATTTTCATGATTTTACATGATAATTAGTAGGATTTGTTGAATCCTTATCGGGATTAGGAATAGAAATAATAATTCCTTTCCTCCAATCAGAATGAAATTCACAAGAAATCCAGATTGTGTGAAATATATTTAAGAGAACCATAAAGTATGATTCAAATAAATGTTTTAATAGTTGACAGTTTATTTTATATAGTCCTAATGAACTATCATGGATTCTGCAATCCTGCAACCTTTCCAAAGAAAGGAAGAAAATGTTTATTTAAAAACGCACTAAAGACATTTCAATTACGGTTATATGGTGTCAAATATATGGTTAAGGACCACACAGAGATTCAGAGGGGAAACCCGCGGTCGCCACTTCATGGGCTACTCTTTTCGATTAGCATCAACGGATCTTTTATATGCACCATCCGACAGACAGGATAACACACACCACGGCCTTTGATGTACTAGTCGTGATGCACTGGTTGGAACAACAAATAGCCCAATGGGCCCACCGACAAGGACAATCCCAGACCGATCGTGCATCAAGCGGGCTATGTCCTGGCCCCCTACCAAAAAGAACTGTATTTTGTGTATTTAAGGATTTGCTGATTAATAGTTAATAGGTTGCTTTCCAACTTTGTTTCCAATAGATGTAAAATATATGTGTCCTGAATGAAGAGGATTAATGGGCGAAATTGTCAGTCAATGCATTGGCAATGTCTTTTCCTTTTGATTGTACGTATCCTATTCCAGACAGATTCCCCTCGAGCGCCCTATATATCTTTGATTACATGTTTACATGTTTCACTGATGGATGGCTTGTGGAAACACTTCTGTACTGCTAAATACCAATGAATGGTATCCTCTGCAATAACTTTCAGGATTGAGGTAAATAAAGTCATGGGGTCATCAGCATTAGTACTAGCATATTGTTTTAGTTGAGTACTGCATAGATACCGAAATTGATACAAATTTGCCCTTTGCTAACTTTTATCTCCGAGCCCTTTCAAGTTGAGGAGGTTAATCATTCTTCAAAATAACTGGAAAGTGTTTTGCAACAATGGTCTGTACACACATTCCAGGACATATGAAGACAAAGGGTTACATCAATGGATGTGAAAGAACCATAGGCATGACGAAACTATTTATGACGTTTATCGTTAAAAAAAAAAAATATCTTTTTTTTGTTTAACGACGCACTCAACACATTATAATTACGGTTATATCGGCGTCGGACAGATGGTTATGTCGAGAAAAAAACCCAGTGGTTAGCTGACGGGGATCGATCCTAGACCGACCGCGCATCAGGCTGTATCGTTAAATAGTATGAAATTATGTTTGAGTATTAAGTTTGCGTCTCTTATTTAAGTCCTCGCGTCACCACAATGTGTGGTGAGCACTAAGATTCCCATAATAACAAAAGGAGTAGGAGTTGATGATGTAGATCTTGAGAGTCCCTGGTTTAACGTTATAATTGTTTCGATAGGTAAATAATCTCAACACAAAGTAATAATTTAACGAGTCGTGATTTTTATTGCTACTATATGACTCTGAGGAATGTTTCCATTTATATGTCTTGCTGTCATGGTCAAAGGACCACAAAAATCACATTTGTTTTCCACGAGGGTGTGTTCTGACCATGGCCAAACCTCTGGCATTTAAAGCAACGCAAGGGGCTTCGTATAAATGGTCAACCGGGAATATTAAGGTAACCGGCTTTGACTGATTGAGGAAGGGTAGAGCCTTTAAACGTGATTGTATTTAGAAAATGTTAAAGGTCTTGTCATTCAGATTTAAACTAAATAATGTATCAAGAGTGAAATGCAACCATTCCACACGCCATATACAATTTATACCAGGAAAAGACTATCCTGTGAAGTGGCAACAGCGAGTTTCCTCTCCCATATCTGTGTGGTCCTTAACCATATATCCGACGCCATACAAACGTAAATAAAATGTATTGAGTGCGTCGTTAAATAAGATTAGGGCGTCAACACAGAAACAGTGACACATCGCACCCAGTCATTCACATCACGAATACCGTTCATAAATTAGAAAAAGAAAAATTCACAAAATTATTTTGCCTCTGGTTGATTCAGTTTATTTAGCTAGCACATTCATTGCTATTCATTATTATTCATTTCTAAGTATCGGCCTCGATGGCGTCGTGGTTAGGCCATCGGTCTACAAGCTGGTAGGTACTGGGTTCGGATCCCAGTCGAGGCATGGGATTTTTAACTCAGATACCGTCTTCAAACCCTGAATGAGTGCTCCGCAAGGCTCAGTGGATAGGTGTAAACCACTTGCACCGACCAGCAATCCATAACTGGTTCAACGAAGGCCATGGTTTGTGCTATCCTGCCTGTGGGAAGCGCAAATAACATATCACTTGCTGCTAATCGGAAAGGGTAGCCCATGAAGTGGCGACAGCGGGTTTCCTCTAAAAAAATCTATGTGGTCTTTAACCATATGTCTGACGCCATATAACCGTATATAAAATGTGATGAGTGCGTCGTTAAATAAATTATTTCTTTCTTTCTTTTCATTTCTAAGTTGGCTACTCTTGGGAGTGGCGGTCCTCCTAAGAGTGAGCATCTGTAAATGGGTCATGGAAACAATCACTTTCTTTCTAACTGATTATTCGTGCTTATAGCCAGTTACCGTTCAAGCACGCTGTCCTGGACACGCACCTCCGCTATCTGGATTGTCAGTCCAGGACAGTGGGTTAGTTGTTAGTGGTTAGTGAGAGAGAAGAGGGTGTTGTGGTACTATACCTTCCCACTGAGTCATTATAACTCGCTCTGTGTGGGAGTCGGGATCGGGCTGCGAACCCAGTGCCTACCAGCCTTAATGTCGGATGGCGTAATCATGACAACACCGAGGCCGGTAACAATCACTTGTGCAGGAATACGGTTTTGTGATTCAGATTTTGTCTAAAAACAGCTATGGGTCTAAATGATGACCTCTTTTCTGATAGATATATCTTTGAAAATCGAAAGTCATTGTTAGATTATTGACGTTCATTCAAAAAAAGCTGCAACTGTGATACTCGTATTGGACGGACAACGTGTAACAAATCTGACACAACGAGCAATCAGATTTAACACTTTGGGTGACTTGATTTTCAAAAACCAAGGGAACAAAAGAAGTCGACCTCTTAGGCCCATATCATGCAGTTGTTTAAAAACAACTACATGCTTTCACGTGTTATCGTCACTTGACTGCACTAGGGATAATTATTTATAATTATTTTTTATTTCAAACAAAGTGCTTGATGCGTATTGGAGTGATTAGCGACGAATTTGGGAATTAACGTATTTCACAATACGCATCACGCATTGCGTACATATGGAAGCACTTCAATGCATTTTTGCGGCTTTATAATTCATCGGCTATTGGATATTAAACATTTGGTCATTTTAACATATAGTCTTGGAGAAAAAAACCCACACGCTACATTGTTCCATTAGTAGTAAGTAGTATTTTATATAGACCACTCCATTGATGGGATGGCACATACCACAGCTTTTTTATATATCACTCATGGTGCGCAGCACTGGCTTGAACGAGAAATGGCCCAATAGGCCTACCAACGGGAATCGATCCCAATCCAGTCAGGTGAGCGCTTTACCACTGGGCCACGTCAACATGTTTAATATATTATTAAAGTAATATCACGTTTTAACCGTCGATGAGAAAGACAAAATGATGTTTTTTAATTTTAATACGTTAAGAATGATAAACTGTAAATCGCATCTCTCAAATCCTTTTGACAAGCATTTGCCGTGTTTCAGCATACATTTTGAGAATGTTTGTCCCATGAAGCATGATCACCCCATATAAATCTTCAGGTTTTTTTGCTTTGCGACAAATTTCATAAACAACAGTATACTGAATTCACCTCAAGCCTTGATAAGTCAATTTTAGCTATTTAACCAGGATACACGGCAATGTCGTAGTCTTTTCAATTTTAAGCTGCATTTATTTTGCCTGAGGTCTTTTCAGTTTTTTGCCTGAGGTCTTTTCAGTGTCACATTTCTTAATTAATCATATCTGAAATACTGACAAATGTATCGCCTCTTTTACATATTAACAGCAAAACTGCTGTGAAGACATTTTGCATGGCATATTTGTTCGCTGAAGCCATTCTTTTAATTGCCAGGGTTATAGGCTGAGGGCTTGGATGTGAGTCAATGGTTTTGTGTCCTCATCACATACAATGCGCAATCGGTTTGGGATCGATCCCCGTCAGTGGGCCCACTGGGATATTTCTCGCTCCAGCCAGCGCACCACGACTGGTACATCAAACGCTGTGATATGTGCTATCCTGTCTATGGGATGGCGCATATAACAGATCCCTTGCTGCTAGTAGAAAAGAGTGGCCCATGAATTGATGACAGCGAGTTTCCCTCAATATCCGTGTGGTCCTTACCATATGTCCGACGTCATATAACCGTAAATAAAATGTGTTGAGTGCGTCGTTAAATAAACCATTTCCGTCCTTCCTTCATCACATACAAGATGCCAGGTAAGTCTAAGGTCGATGACAGATATTCCTGCACCATCGTTTTCGCCTTCATACACAATACATATGGTTTATATGCTATATTTGACGAATTGTGGGTTTTATTTTTAAAATATGTTTAATTTGGAACTTAATATTTTTTTCTAGTTATGAAAATTAAGAACATACCGACATGCAAGCGGCATTATATATCCTCAATATGGAACTCAGAACTATTAAATATAGTTGTTTTTGTTTCACAATACTTCTAAAGTACATTGATTTATTAATCATCGGTTATAAATTGTTAAACATTTGGATAATCTGCCATAACGGCCTCGGTAGCGCAGTGGTTAAGCCATCGGGTACAGTTTAAAGGAAAGAACTGTTATTTTGTTTGTTGCTTTGTTTTCGTTTCTTTGTGTTTTGTTTGTTTGGGTTATTTTGTTGTTGTTGTGGGTTTTTTTTTTTGGGGGGGGTGGGTTTCTCGTTCTTTTGTGTGTGTTTTGTTTTTGGGTTTGTGGTCGGTTATTGTTTTTGTTTGTTGGGGATTTGTTTTTTGGGGGGTTGGGGTGTTGTAGGTGGGGTTTGTTTTCTCCAAATATAAAGGTTTCTAATGCAGACATGTCTAAATGTCATGACACCACCCTTTCCATTTTCTCATAGGTTGAATTCAACATTAGGTAGTAATGTGTTCAAACGCTGCTTATATCAGCTTTATTACAAGAAAATGTTAACACTATCGACAATGCAACTTGATTTGGTTTGGTGTAGCCTGCACTACGAAGGTCTGTTTATGATTTGTTATCTCATTCACCTCATTAGCGTTGTGTATTCGTAGACAAATGTTAGCAATAATAATACTCACCATCGACTGGAGCTAAGAATGGCACTAGGGCAGCGACCAGGGCACACAACTTCAGCACGACCATCATGAGTCTGGAAATCAGAAGAGAAAACCATTAATGGAAATGTCTCAAACATCTTAAGTGTAGACCAACAAAAGTAAGCTAGACATCGCCATTTCCCACATCGGTGTATCCAGGATTTTGTAATGGGGAGAGATCATAAAGTTCCACGAAATTAAAGTTTGGTTGGTCGATGGTGAATGAGCCAAGACAAAGGCAGCGAGATTTGTAGAATGCTTCGAGAAATTGACCTTAGAAAGTTTTGTTTTTATAATAAAGTTAAATTTGTTTTCTTTAACGACACCGCTAGAGCACATTGGCTTATTAATCATTGGCTATTGTAGGTGTCCTTCAGTTGAATGGATCCACAGTAACGCAAGCACCGCGTTATTTATTTATACGCGCGCGCGCGCGTGTGTGTGTGTGTGTGTTTCTTTATTTGTATTTGTGTATTGGCATACAAACATAGACACGTACATATTTAAATAGTTTACAAATATATATACATATATATATATATATACAAGCCATGCCCTTAAGTTTTTTCAGTGGTAGCCACCGGGCTACTAGGTTATAAAATCTAGTAGTACTCATTAAAAATTGGTAGCCCCATAACTTGAAAAATGGAGGAAAAAAACCCTCAGTCATATAATTTTTATTTAAACATATAGTTTTAGGGTGCAATGAGCAATATACTGGAAAATGATGAGCAATATACTGGGAAATATATATATATATATATAATGAAACTACTGGTCGGAAACCACCACCACCAAAACCCCGCTTCTTTTTTTAGACCTAATCTTGTAATGAAGGCTTACAGAATATTATTGAAACACTTCATACGTTTTTTCACGTGCAGAACTTAATCCGAACGGACGTAAAAAGAAAATGTGATTCTTAAGAAAAGTATTTTAATGTGCTAATCGTACGATCCTGAAGATCGATATTGCATATTTTAATACTTAAAATGGCTTTAACTATCTTTAATAGATGTCATTTAGAAGAATTGTAACAAAACTTGCCATTATTCTAAAACAATAGCAGTTTTTATTAATGACAATAAACTTGTAATGCCGTGAGCCAATTATCCCAGACAGTGGATCGCCACTATATTAAGTAATTCAAATTATTTATATTAGTCCGCTATCGGTATATTAAAAGAATAATACCACTGACAAATATAGTCCTTTGTTTCATTGAATCATATTGCGCAACCGCCAACTGTTGGTCAGACTAGGGGAGCAATTAACAGTTCCAGCAGCTCGTGGCAGTAGATAGCACGCACATGAAAGCATGGAATTTCAGACACCGATGACTTAAACGTCTTGCTGATTGTGGAGTGACTGGACATGTCAAAACATTTGGTAGCCCGGCGGACTACCGGGGTTAGACAACTGGTAGTCCGAGTGAGAAATCGGTAGCCAAAACAAGAAACAACAAAGGCAAAACAGGCATACATTAATATGTACAAGTGCATTGTTAATATCTTATATAAATAATATATTAGAGAGTTACAAAAGAGAAAAACCTGGTGGTCTCAGAAAACAGAAAACAGACATATTGATTCTAATGTCTTAATAAAAATGCAACATCTTTTAAGATGTTCGTCCCCTTTCAATTTAATTTTTGAAAGAAGTTTCCTAGTAATGTAATACTCTTTCACCAAAGCTAAAACTTGCAAGAACAACGGAATTTTTTTCGATAGACGTTTTGTGATAAACAATTAAATGGTTTAAAGAAACATACCCCAGTTTAAACTCCTTGAAAATTAACACTAAGTTTAGCTAATCTACAAACCTGTAAAACCTGTATCACATTTGAATAAAGTTACAATTCAGTGAAACATGAGTCTGTGACATTCAAATGGTGAAATACCCTCTAAAAATAAACTAAAGCTCGACTCCATAACTACTTCTCAGATGAACGTGCCTTTTTTTCTTCAAATATGAGAAATGTATTTTGTGATATTAAAACCACTAGGATGTCCAAAAACACTTTGAATTTACGGAAATTGATAAAGTAAGATATCAGTTATCAAAAACGGATATAATACCAAGCGTAATTCTGTTTTGTTTTGTTTCGTGGGTTTTTATTATTATTTATTTTATTTATTTATTTTTTTATTTTTTATTTTTATTATTTTTTATTATTTTTTTTTGGGGGGGGGGGGGGCGTTTGCAAATCCTTCCAAATCAATTTTATATTTGGACATTTTACGATAAATGTTTTATAGGTTGTTCATCGAGTTTACAAAAAGTACATAAAGCATCATCGCGTACTCCAGTTTTATATAAATAGCTATTCGTGGCCTTATTTATAAAGCATTTTATACTGAAAATATATTAGAGATACTTGTTTGTTACATAGTCTGGGTGTTACGTATATTTAGTTCTATACTAGAGAGTTATTTTCCATTTTCGTGGACCAGCTGTTGGCACGACTGTCTTTGTAAAAAGAATATTAGTAAATACATGATAACCTTTATTTGTTTTAGTTATGACTCGTATATGGTCTCGGTGGTTTCGTGATTCAGCCATCGGTTATAAGGCTCTTGGGTACTGGGTTCGTAGCCCGGTACCGGATCCCACTCTGATATAATTTTAACGACTCAGTTGGTATGCGTAAGACCACTATACTATACCCTCTTCTCTCTCACTATCAACTAACCAATAAAAACTAACCCACTGTCCTGGAGAGGTAGCCCAGGGCCCGTGCTTATAAAACTTAAAGTCTAGACTTTAATAAAGTCCAAACTTTAACGTAATGCTATTTGAATGGCATTACCATGACGTTAAAGTCTGGACTTTATTAAAGTCTAGACTTTAAGGTTTATAAGCACGGGGCCAGATAGGAACCGCAGACAGTTGAGCTGAGTGCCCAGGACAGTGTGCTTGAACCTTAATTGTATATAAGCACGAAAATAAGTTGAAATGAAAATTATATTCAATTCCCTTTTACTGAAACTCGATTACACTTTACTCTTTTTGCACTTCTTTCAGGCATATTGACGCTAAAGGTGAGTCACATTTTGTCTACACTACTAGGTATTCGTATTAAATACAGAAAAGGGTAAGATTTATCTGTTGTTTGCTGATTTATGTTGTTTTTCTGGAAACTTCTCTTGTTCTTAAGCGATCCCCTCTATGTCAGATTGGTAGTCTGGTATTGTGAACGAAGTCCGCCGTCTGCCTTAACGGTGTCGCTGGACCCCAGAGCTTCTCCCTCAGGTCAACTGCACTGCGACACGTTTGCCTTCGCAGGGTGTCGAAGGTGGGACAGGATTGGAGAATGTGGGCTACGGGCACTCATCCGTGTGAGAGATTTTCAGCCTGAAGAAGTGCGAGATTAGCTGACAATGTCCTGTTCGCAGGCTGAAGATGGTGACGTGTTGTGCCCTGTTCAGCTGATAGATGTCATTCCTTTCAAGCACTGTCTGCAGACGCTGCCTCCACTTGTTCTTGAAGTGAGGGGAGGGGCCAGAAATAACCGAACAGCAGGGTAGCTCAGAATGTGCTGAGGTGTCGTCACAAACAAGCGTTTTCTTTGCTTTAAGCATTCCGAGATCTTCACAGACCTGTTCTAACGGACATGTTAGTGGGTTTGGATTCCCGAGGATGTCGCTGTATTGTGTGCTAAAACAATGAGCAATTAACAACACAGTTATTCCCACCTAGCCGTCACGTCCTCGATAAGGCATCGTCTTCCAGGAACCACTGAATGGACGGATTGTGTCTGTTGATAGACCTCGCCTCATTGTGATAACCCGCCTCCAGGTACTAACACATTGCTGCCATAATGCCTTGATATGTTACTAATTCGGTTACTACGACGACTGGGAACAAACGCAGAGTGTGTTAGGAGAGAAAGAGTCCTTGTATCTGGTCATGGACCTTGCTTCATTCTCAGACTTTGCTTTCCAGTACTAACACATTTCTGCCACAGTGTTTTGATATGTCATTACGGCCTCGGCACAAAGGACGGCTGTGGCAAGAGCAACTGTTCCAGTCTGTTCCGTATCACACAATTGTAAAAATATGTCATTCCCAGGCCTATACTACACCATTGCACGTTACAACATTTTAATTTACGACTATTTTCGGATTCTAAACATTATATGATGATGTTGATACTTTGTCTAGAAGTACGAGACAGAACTTGCTACTGCCATATACGCCACTCCTAACTTCTATACACATATTCCCATAGTCGGGTATCACATACCATGACTTTTGGTATAGCAGTCATGTGACACTGTGCACTATGAAAAACACCACAAAGTCCACCTCAAACGATTCACCTCGGCTGACCGCTTTGCAACTAAAACGCAATCCCTCCCATTTGGAATGTTTAAAAACAAAAGCAGAAAACAACCGAAATGCCACGCTCACAGCTGCTTAGATAGTTTTCAGTTAACTTTACTTTAGCAACATTTAGACACGACTGAAGCCAAACGGGTTCATTTAAAACGTATGGTTAAGATCTGGACATGATTGATAAGCAAAAGGTCTATGGCAACAATTATATTCAAGGTTTAGAAACGATTAGGAAAGACATGACAGTAAACATAAATTCCCAGTGTAATTCCTACTGAAACGTTTTGAGGGATTTTCGAATTTCTTGGCCACGATTTAGATATGTCGTATGTTCACATACCGTCCTTAGTAACACAACCCTGAGAACTATGCCGGAGGTGAGGAAACGTTTAAAGACAAGGTAACGGTAAACTGAAAGTTTATCCTTATTTCTGACTGAATCATCTTAAGAAACATCTCCGTGACCTAGATTTAAACATTTCTAACACATCTTAGTTACAACTAATTTTCTTGGCGTCCATTAAAACAATTCGTATGTTAACAGTCCAAACGTTGTAACACAAGTCTGGGAACTAAGAGGTGAGAAAATGTTTAAAGACAATATAACAATAAATTGAAAGGTCAAACCCATATCCGAATGAATCATCTAAAACATCTCCTTGACCAAGATTTAGACATTTCTAGTGTTTAAACTGAAGATTATTCGAGAAATGTTACACGGGTATTCGCTTTATTATAGAGGTCAGTTAACTATATCCTCTTCTAAACATCGAAAACACGCGTAATGTAGACTACAACGCTGGTCAAGATGTATATGTGAAATACTAAAAAGGAATATAGTGTTATTACAGTCAGTAAAATCATACCCTATAGCAACATTCTGCCTGATGTCTTGTCTGTTGTCATTTGGAGAGGAATGTTATTGGGGGGGGGGGGGGTATTTCACTGTGTGTGTGCGTGCGTGCGCATTTATAGTTTGTGTTGTGTTACTTGTTTGTTTGTTATGGTGTTGTATATGTTGTTTGTTTTGCAATCTCTATCGATGAACCGGTTGTAAAAATAGCAGCCACTGCAAGTTGTTACAAAAGCATTTTAAATCAAGTTATATGACTACGCATGCATATATGTATCGGTTTCATGTTCTAATATTATATTTTTGTTAAAGGAAAACAACAATTGCAGCTTTACTGAAGGTTTCACTTTGTGAACGTAAGAGGCCTCTTAACCATTCTATGTCTGGTAAGTTTGTCGCATCATTCCTGCTACGCTTGGACTGGAGGGTCGAACCCCATCGATGGATTAAAGCATTTTATGTGCTGTCCTGTCTGTGAAAATTCCTCTTAAAAATCACTTTGCTGCTAATGGACAAATATAGCGGGTTTCCTAAAATAAAATAAATTCCTGTTCGTAAGATCTTAAACGCTGGACTAAAACCTGTATTAATGTCTAAGCAGATAGCAATAGCTGAATGAATGTTTAACGGCAATTCAGATAGCATGTAGTTAAAGTCTCATAAACTTTCGTAAAGTCTTTAGTCAGGGATTGATATCAAATGTGTGGAGTGCGAAGAAATTTTTGCTTCTGATATTTTAATCTTAAAGCAAATTATAGAAACAGTTCTACAGCAGATGTACTGATATAAACTTAAGATAATAGTTTTAATGATGTGTAGTTTAATACTGGTTGTCCTAATGCTAACACAATTGGAACTAATTTCTTAATTTGAAGTGGCGGAACAAACATTGTTACCTTCGTATGCAAACATGC
>JAECMU010088355.1:0-10024 GCA_016106625.1 Dracogyra subfuscus
TTTTATTGCACGGATCGGAATGGTCTTTATTACTATACTAAGATTGAATGGGTATGTAATAATTACTTTTATACTGTACTCTATGAATACATGATATACAGCTATATTAAATACCAAGTTGAACACACATACCAATAATGCTGGTAATCAATACAAAAACTATAGACTAGGGTTAATTTGCAGCAGCCTCTTAATTTTGGTCTTTGTCACTACCATTATTGTCTTGTTTATTGAACTTGAACTACCTGCCTGTCAACATAACACAGGCCCACAAGAACGATACAGGGGAGGGAGGATGTCACAAGCTATATGGGTGGGGGGCACAAGCTATATTTTGACCTTTATTTAAATTGGAATTTATTTTTAGTTTTCAAATTTATGGGGCAGTAGTAATAAATGGGATTCAGAAGCAATACTATGTTTTATAAAGCTTCAACACTGGATGACTGGCTATAATGATTGTCTTAGCATTTGAATCTGCATCTCAACATCTATCTGGGTTCAGATACATATACTCTGTTAGCAACCAATTCAATGACTTTACGTCACTATTTTTTTGTTTAAAAACATACTAGAGCACACTGATTTATTAATTATACAGGCTATTGGATGTCATACATTTGATAATTCTGAATAATACATATATATATATATATATATATATATATTAAAAACCTGCTACATCTTTCCATTAACAGCAAAGGTTTTAATATATATGCACTTTCCCACAGACAGGACAACACAACCATGTCCTTTGATATACGGTACATGTACAAGGCATGGGGAAGCTTATTTAAATGAATTTTTCATGACCTTCTGCAGGATTTTCAATGATTTGTTAATGATCAAAATAATTTTCCAATAAACTGAGGCACATTTACACTCATACTGACTTTATTTAAAATTGGAAATCCTATAACATTCAACTAATTTTCATTTCCTATGACCCAAATCATAATTCTAAGATGATCCATGCCTGGAAATGACAACTGCAGATTCCTTAACTCTCCAGGATTTCTATGACCCGTATGAACTCTGATGCACCCTCTGCCAATGACAATGTTAATTGCCAAAATCATTGGATTTTCGAATTGTCTCTGGCACTTTTGTTGCTGTGGACTATATTCAAAACATTTTCCACAGCATGTTTTGAGGGTTTTTTCTGCCATGGACATTTTCTTTATTACAGGGATGGTGATGTATTGAACACATTTACATTAAGGTTTACAACATCAGATATCTGTCTGACATCAGACCGTGACCCTGGTTTACCATAAAATAAGTAAGTAATCTGTTCAAAATGCCCCTTTTTTCAACACATATAATATAATTAATATAATGAACGTCAAACAAACAACAAGTTTTACGAGTGAACAAAAATCAAATAAACTGTATAAATATACATGTATATCAGTTTGATCATGCTGATAGCACTACCTACTGCCTTCGTCCATTCCAAATGAATCTAACAATGTAACAACACAAAATACATGTTAATAAACATAATCATTTAGTTAATTAACTGCCATGGTAAACCATACAATTACACTTGCCCATAACAATCATTGAAGAAATAACAACCAGTTGTACCAAGAACAGTGTACAAACAAACGTGTCATTTGAATACTTCAAAAAACTACAAATACAAATTTAAATAAATGCATATATATTTAATTGAGATTAGTCACTTTCATATTAACATTTAAATAAAACAGTTCAAAATATTTATTTTAATAAAACAGAAAATCAAAACTATTAATTTTATATCTACTTTGAAGGTTAAATAAGTCACAAATAATAATCTAAATATGTCAAAATCAGTACATGTGAGATATGACCTCAAATGTCAAGATTAAAGAAACTCATAAAATCTAAATGTTTGCGTTTAAACATTACTCTCGTTTCTGGACTTAAAACCCATAGCAGTGAAATCAAGCCTCACCTATGTCTGGAGTTAAAGATCTTCCTTAACTCGGGACCGAAAGCTTTAACTTAACTTCGGACTGTCACTTTGGACTCAAAGCTCTTATGTAACTCTGAACTCAAAGCTCTCACTTAACTCTGGACTCAAACTTCTCCTTGAACTCAAAACACCCGTTTAATTTTGTACTAAATCTCTCACTTTCCTCCAGCCGCTGAGCTCTCACTTAAGTCTACACTCAAATCATAGCTACCCAAAACAACTGCAGCCATTTTAACTCAACTGCCTTTTTTCACAAGTTTTCTTCTTTCTTTTTTTTCTATTATGTTCAAAACACAGGACAGAAGGCACAGAGCAATACAAGAAAAAATACAGTATACAGAATGACTGCATGTTTGTAAGCTATCCCTCTATCAAATCCATTTTCAGTAATTTGTTTTAAAGCTGATATTAGAAACCTTTCACCCGTATAATAAATCTAATTAGCCATGGTACCAAGCTTCAAAACCACTCACCTGATATGAAAATACACATGTATATGAAATTTGTTCTGTTTTCAAATTAATTTGTTCACATAATAAAGAAAAGCACTTTATGATATTGTAATGAAGTATACACTCAATGATACCAATTGCTAAATGAATAATCCAATAACTTATTATTTCTTTGTGGATTAAAAAACCCATGCCTTGACTGGGATGGCCTAAAGACGATGCCACCGAGGCTGGTGACTACTTTAATGCCCACAGAATATCATACAGAATGCAATGCATATGATGTCTTTGAAAGTTTTGTGTCTCAGACTCCAAAGTTTTGTAATTATGCGCACAGGCTTGTTCATGAAAGTATTTTATGAGATGCACATCTACGATTCTGACAAAGCAAATGATAGGAATGCTTACTGAGTCCAGCACCAAAATGTTTAACCACCGGCTAACCACCTGTTAACTACAGTGCATGTTAAGAAAATAAACCCACAGTCTACCATAAGCTACAATTTTCAATAAGCAATAAAGAAACCTTTTAAATATTTTTTTACACATGGATTTCAATACACATTTATCAAAAGACTCTTGTCTAACATGACTCAAAACGATTGTGTACAATTTAAAGAATATGTAATTAATCAATGTTATCAATAATCCAAACAAAATATTTAACTCCGATGAATAAAACATGCAAAAACACACTTTTTGTTCATCTTGTAAAATTTTAAATGCATTTTGTGGAGACTATAAACTTAACTTTTAGTGTAGATTAATGATTTAACAAGAAGGAAACAAACCCACTGAAATTCATAAAACAACCAGAAAACAGTTTGACATAAATACATAACAAAAACATCCGGATTCAATCAACAGCAAAATGTTCAAATATTAACAAATTTCCAATTCTTAAAAAAAAGAAAGAGAATAAAACATTAATTTCAATATTGTGACAAATCCAGAAATGACCTAACTGGGAAATAGGGTCATAGGTGGGGGTGAGGTGAGGCACCATAATTATTATTTGATAGGTGGGAGGTAAGTAGGAATATGTTTTAATGCAAACAATGACAAATAATTTATTTATTTTACATGTATGTAGTGGCTGCTGAAAATGTAAATCCAATCCTCCTCAATCCTTTTTAGAACATTATCTTCGATTTATAGCATTCTGTCAATTTAAAGGAACATACCCTAGTTTTTAAACACTAAGACATACATGTAGTTTTGACTCTTAGAGGCGTTTTTTGATAACTGAAATCATACTTTACTTAAATTTTATTGTTTAAAGTATCCATTTCCGTACATTCAAAGTGTTTTTGGTCATCCTGATGTTTTTTAATATCACAAAATGCATTTCTCATATTTTTAAAAAGGCACATGCCTCTGAGAAGTAAGAGTTATGTAGTCAAGTTTTATTCTATTTTAGAGGGTATTTCACCATTTCAAAGTCAAAGACTCATGTTTCACTCTTATTGTAACTTTATCAAAATGTGTTACAGGTTTGTAAATTAAACTATAACTTAATGTTAATTTTCATGAACTGAAACTAGGGTATGTCCCTTTAAAGGAAGTATACAGAGTGTGTAGCAATTTCAAAATGTTTTCGACAAATAAAATATTTGTACATTATTACTAATATTAGTATTACAACTTACCTATCTCAATGTCAATTTTCATACAAATTTATTATTTTTTCCAACATCTAAATGAAATTTGAAATAATTCAGTCAAAGGTTATTCCAAATGTATTTATTTGTATAATGCTTTATAATTTAAAATTTAAAACATGTTTAGGTACGACAGTATTTTTTTTAAACTGGAAAAAGCAGGATGTGTGTTAATTTTGTTGAGGTGAACAAATAGAAATATTGCTAGAGCTGAACATTCAAGATAGTCACTTTAATACGAATAAATTAATATTCTCATGAAGTACTTACCAACACTAATTAATGTCTTAAAAATTATTTTTACTTTCACTGTTTGAGTAATTCTGATACAAATACATGTACATTTTCATAAGGACTTACGTGCTTATTTTGTTGGGGAGAATAAACGGAAATCTTGCTAGATCTAAAAACTCAGGATAGTCCTTTTAATACAAATAAACTGATATTTCACGAAGAACTTACCGATACTAATTAATCGTTAATACTAATTTTGGCTTTCACTAATTGTTTGAGTACTTCTGAACAGGTCTAAGTTGAGTAATGCGTCTACTGCTCTTTCTTGGTTTCTTCATGTGTCAGCTCCTCTGTCTCCATCTTGATGTCTTCGAACGAAGACGTTGTACTTGCCTCGGATCCGCTCTCAGTTTCTTTCTTCCCCACAGAAGTTAAGTCAAGGGAAGTAACTTCGGTTACTGTAGCCAACTCTCCCGGCTTGGTTTCTTCAGCTGCTGGGACAACTGGGTCTGCCTTGACTGGGTGAGTCAGAACATCAGCACTATCACCTACAGCCATTCCTGTTAACAATTTAAAAATGAAGAGGAATATTTGTTTATAGACATCTCAGCAGATTTTATGATCTACAGTTATTTAGGATCTAACTTCTGGTTATTTTTAACATTTAGCTGATATTTATGGGGAAAGTAAGAGCAGTGAGACAGAGAGTGAGACACATACAGAGAGAGAGAGAGAGAGAGAGAGAGAGAGAGAGAGAGAGAGAGAGGGGGTAGGAGAGAGAGGAAGGGAGTAACCTACTGCTATCACCACACTGGTTACTCCTATGAAAAACCAGCAAGTGATATTTTATTTACAATTTCCTAGACTAAAAGAATCCTTCATATGTGTCCATGTGGGACAGGGCTATTCCGCCCAAGGGTACATAATTTGTTGTCAGATTTATTTACCCGAGGGTGGAATAGCCCTGTCCCACATGGATACATAATGGAGGATTATTTTTCTCCCATCCAGTAGATGAAAAACAAGCATTTTGGGAAAACTTCAAAAACTTACTTTTTTTTTTTTTTATCTTACAATAAAATAATCATAACCATTGATAAGATCGTACCCAAAAATGCTTTATACGAAAATGATAGTATAATTTCATTATGACAGCAGGTTTCCTTGTTTTTATGAAATATAAAATGTATTTCTTGCGTTATTTTGCCGTTTACGTGACGTCACCGAATGTTAATATCAGCGCAAACAACAGCAGTCACGTGGTCATGCAAGACAGACGTATTCCGCATGGGCTGACATCATGGAATATGCCTGTCTTGCATGGCCAGGGATGGGAGAAAAGAGAGTACATACCATGGCCTTTGATATACCGGTTGTTGGGCACTGAGGATCATCAACCCTACAACCCACTTCAGCTCAGAATAATATTATACCAGAGCTAAACACAATCCTGTCCTGTTAAAATTAGAAATTGGTTTTAAGTGATTAAATGTAGACTCATTTGATCCTTTTTTTAGATTAAAAATATAATTTCTTGAATAAACCAGTGATTTTTTCACATCTAGCCAAGTTATATTTATTTGTCAGCACACAACTGCTTACAAATTTACCTCAACCCAAATTTTGAAATCTTATTTTTAAATGAGTAAATGTCTTTATTCTTGATCAGCTGTAGATATCTAAATGGCAAAAAAAACCTTTAGAGATTTCCTACTTATTCAACAGGATGTATGTCTATAAACATAACAACTAACTCACCCCCGGGGGAAGCTACACATACATGTAGGTTAAGACCCTAATCCTCTTACATACACACATATCTATGAATGTTTTCAATCAAAAAAACCACTTACTGTCTGGTGTTACACTGGATTCCAGAAAACTGGACTCAAAAGACTGGTCCCCTCCTGATAGACTGGTATCTTTGATGGTTGACTCGTCCAGACTGGTTTCGAGATCTTGGATCTTCTCAGCAGCAGAGGCAGCACACTCGGGAACGTAGAACTCATCCTGTTTGGCCAGTGGAGCCATAAAGTTAATGTTTTTCCCATCATACATCTCCAATATAGGATGTGCACACAACTTGTGTTCCTGCAACATAGTAAAAATATATGTCAGGGCCATACCAAGCTTAAAATAACTTGTGGCTTAGGGGACTGAAAAAAAGAAAAGAGAATCAGGACATGTTAATATAAAATCTTCTCCTGCTAGAAAAGAATAAAAGAAAAGAGAAGAAAGGAGAAAAAATATATAACGAAAAGCACTTTTAAACTAAAGAGGGTGGGTTTTTTTCCCCTTCTTTCTAAGAGACAACTGCTCCCTTTCATATAGCAAAAAAATGTGGTAAGACTGTGGTTTCTTTAGCAGGTCAGCATCACCACAACAGATAGGCTCATGAGGCATACAGGCTTCGACACTAAGGTACGTCCGAACGACATTGTCTAGTAAACAGCAAGTTCGTTTTAGTCATAAGTGTTTCCGAGTAGCCCGACTGGTCGTGTTGATAATTTATGAGTTGATAAATTAATCTGCCATCCATTGATCCTACAAACATTAATATTTTCCATTAAACAATTGAAACGGAAACCCCAAGTTCTACAATTAGACGTGATGCAGTGGGCAATCCTGACTGATACTAACCACTGACGGGCGCCACTCATCACAACTTGATCGATTCCGTTGATACTGGAATCGACCGAGGTTTGTCAAATTTAGAGTGTGTGTTTGCTAAATTTAGTGCGCATAGATCTATGTCCTAAATACTATCAGCGAAAACAGTATTATTGTTTCTGCTTGATACTTCTGTACATTGTTATTTGTCCAATAAATTGAATAAGGTAATAGAAAATGCAAAACATACAATAGTGTACATTCTTTGTTTAAATGTTTTTGGGGGTTTTCAAATACATGTATACAACAATCAATTTCGTTTTCAATTTATTTACATATTACATATACCATGATGTTTTTATTGGTGTGTTTTATTCAAATATAGTTACATTGGCTAATTATTATGTATACTCTTCAAATAATAGGAAATATAAAACAAAGTTCAACAAAATTAGCCCTGCTGAGGTATATTTTGTCATTCAGTACTTTGTTATAACATTTTCATATACATACTATTTGTGACACCCAATGGCCGATGTGTATTTTTGTGCTGGGGTGTCGTTGAACATTCATTCATTCAGCAATTTGGTCTAGTTGATATTAGGTCAGGTCTAGTAAATTTTTAGACATACTAGTCCACTGGTCTAGTAGTAAATAAAGTTAACGTCGAACCCTGGCATACTTTATGGTTTGTTTAGAAAAACAGACAAAAACATTTCATCAGCTTAAAGCCGCACGCCCTAGTTCCATCCAGCGAAAATAAATTATTATTTTAGTTAATCTACAAACCTGTAACACACTTAGATCACGTTTTTATAAAATGGGAGTGAAAAAGCCGGTTTTATATCGATAAATACCATGGGAATCCCCATACATGTCCAAGTTGCTTCAAATAAGTTTGAATGTTAGTATTCTGATGTCACCGGTAGATGTCACTCGAAGCACCAAAATGCCTATGTCACGACAAATTTGACAGAAACTTGGAGTGCGTTCGTTTCACCTCTCCTGGACATGTTCCAACTGTTCTGTCCTGTCCTGTACATGTACTTGAATCAGAATAAGACGACATTGACCGTGTTGATTATACTACAGTGTTTGAAATAATAAATTTTAGTGCCTAACCAGGCCCGTACACAGGTGGGAGGTGGGTGTGTGCGCACCCCCCAAATTGTAAAGGTCCACTTTTCACTATAAAACTTAAATAAAATTACGTTATCATTGTTGTTTTGAGGGATTATTTTTATGTTGATTTTTATCATTTTAAATTCGCACCCACCCATCAGCAATTCGCACCCACCCATTAAAAATCCTGCATACAGGCCTGCTAACCTATTGTTATAACTTATTAGCATTTATAAATTATATGCACCGTTTATTATTGGTGGTGGTGGTAGTGGTAGTAGTAGTAGTAAGCCTAGTAGTAGTAGTAATAGTCGTCGTCAAGGGTGAAGAGGCACTTCCCCCACCCCAGGACGAAAATGTTAGATTTTTGTTTCCTACTCTATTTAAATAAAGGTAACAATATAGCTTGTGTCCGCCACCCCCACCCCCCAAAGGTTGTATCCACTCTCAAAATATCATAAGACTTAGCAAAATTATTGGTTTTAAGGGTTTGTAATGTTTTGTATTGAGTTACTTGCTTGTCTGAACTTTATTATAATTATTGTTAATGAACATGTTCAATAACTGTGAATAAACACCTCACAAATGAACAACACGCGAATGACAACAAATTGGATGTTGATTGCGTGAACCGTGCACGAGAAAACAAACAAAACCAAAATGATATCCTCTCTAAAAATAGATTATCCCGCCTTCATGTAAAATACTTGAATCCCATTGGCTAGTTACACTAAGACAAACCCCTTATACCCCGAGTAAGAGAATTCCAGGCGGGGTATAAATGACTATTGTTTTCTCGTATACCTAACTTGGACGAGAGGGCTTGCTCCGCAAGCCCTTGCGCCCACGACAGGCGTGTGCTACAACAGCTTGCTCTGAATGTGCACGTTAAGCCTTATGACCTGACCTGACCGTATACCTCGCCTGTCATAGATGATTTGTTTCGTAACTTTGATTAACTGTTATGCTGTTTTAAACTTCGTTATTGCTGGTGTTTGTTGTTATTGTTAATTCTGATAGCTTTTGTGAGTTCTGAACATATTTAAAGTTAATAACTGTTATTGTTGATGGAACTATTTTTTCTCGCTGTCAAGTGCTTTCTTTTGCGTCCGCGTGAATGGACGGTAGAGCTGGGCGGTATTTGGTATATACCGATCGGTATCGGTATCATGTCAATACCGAAATACCGTACCGAGCAAATCTCAAAATACCGAAAATTTCGGTATTGCAAAGTACGTATTCCCGCCTTTAAGTTAAACAATAAAAATACATCTGATGACACCACATTACCCACAAAATGGCTGATAAGAAGAACGTATGGGCAAAATATTTCAACAGAAAGGACCGAAAAACATGCATATGCACTTTGTGCCGACTATGGCAATAGAAACGGTGACAGCGTCGAAGAGAAAACAGGTAAAAATTATATCATGTACGCGAAATTGTTTCAGTGCTATCGCAAGTCAGGCGCATGTGTATAAGCGATGCTATTTCACGTGAATGAGGCGTGATTCGATGTTTAGGGCCTACTAAATTCGGGTCATTCCGTGACTGCATTCTGTTGTTAAATTTGTGTCACAGTAACAGTTTTGCGTTACCTACTACTGCTAGGTTTTGTTAAGGCCGGGGTTCTAACTTTCTAATAAAACGAATACTTCCGGAGACTGTCAATTTTTAAAATCGGAAAAGTGTCGGAGAGGTTCATGTTTAAAACAACCGCTTTTTATATTTAATTATTTATTAAATAAAACTGTTAAGTTTACTTGTAAAAAAATATATATAACATTTTCCGATGTTTAATCAGCTTACAATTACACGCATAGGGATATTTTTCAGCAATTTATAGTGACTAGAAGTAGAAACGTAGTTTTTGTCGTTTACTATTCCATGACCGAGCGCCCAGAGGAAGCCCGGATAAAATATATATGTGAACCGGGGATGAATGCTGAGTTGTATAGTTAGCATGATGTATTTAACTATGT